>JAOVYW010060403.1:6381-17875 GCA_025775045.1 Hiodon tergisus
TCTGTTCCGGGCCGAGACGTTCAGCTAAAAAGCACGTTCTTCCCAGTAACTCTCCCCTGTCCCCCAGGGTCTGTGCATGCAGACACATCAAACCCCCCACCCGGCGTATATCAGCGTCACAGCGGCTGAGACCAAGACCACCGCAGAGTCCCCCAGGGGTTCGCTGAGCCGCCCACGGCTACGATTCCACTCCTTAACCCCGCCCCCCATCGCTCAGCAACCCAGACCAGCCTCCAGAGTTGCCCGAACACGAGTCGTCCACCAAGTCGTCCTTCAGGTATCCCATTAACAGGAAAAGCACTAAGTTCAAAGGCCGTTTTAAAAATGAGGCCGCTTTCACCAAGCAATTATAAAAGTAGAGTTAGCACAAGTAGAAGTTTATTGGCAGAACAGATTATCACAAAAGTAAGAGGCACCGAGACCCAAGACCTCAGCGAGGAACCAGTGGAGAGAAAGTGTTCCGAGCAACAACAAAAAACCACAGTCCGTCAGGCTAATTCACTGGCAGGGAGACCGAGGGACACACTTCTTCACCCTCACACACACACACAGTTGAACCAATTCCCAAGAAGCGTTAGTTTTTCAAAGTTTTAAACACAGCAGACGCTCTCGTACGCTCGGGCCAAGAAGCAAAATGGAGCCGCGCCAGGAGAATGAGAGGCGAGCCCCAGCTCGGTGACGTTGTGACAGAGCAGCTCAGAAATGGGCCGGGTATTTACGCCGCTCCATAGCAACCAGAGAAACAGGCAGACGGAGAGCCGTTCCCCCTGGGCCTCACCCAGAGACGCTTCTGCCCTCCGGTAAGCCCAAGACCCTGAAACTCTCAGAGATCCCACCCTCCAGTCCAAAAGGCCAATTCAAAAGCCATCTATCTGCAGTGCACCCGCCGTCCTGCCAGTTCCTACGGCTGTAACAGCCCCGCCAGGCTTAACCAGTGTAAACGGCCAAAGACTAAACTAGACTCCCCGGGTCTTTTTTCTACCCAGTCATCCAATCATCACTCTGGTCTACGGAATGACCAATGAAGACATAGATCATTGCCATGCCAACGCAAATCAATCTAGTAACATTGCTGCAACATGAAGGGCATTACGTAGGTGCTTCTGGGTGTGTTCTGCTTGTAAAAATGAGGAAAGCAGTTCCTACAGTTAATTCATTATTTAGGAGTGAAACATATAAAAAATATTAGCAATTTAGGAGGTGACGTGATGCAGTGAACACTTTGCTAAGGAATATACAATACATTTGGACAAAACACAGAAAGAATGAGCTCGGTTTAGCAGGTTCGAATGCAGCTCACGTCATTTTCCAATGGCGTCGTGATGGATTAGCGCAACTGGTGAAAGCACAAACACACTTGGGAATGACTGGGATAACTTGTGTTAGCCTTTCAACGCCAAATGCACACAAAACCATGTATCTGAATTTTCCGGGGTGCTCTTCTCTCCCTGCGCGTGGCGAGAGCAGCCAGTGTCCCCGTCCATCCTTTCCCCTTCCACACTTTTGTAAAACCCCGCCCTCCATTTACCCCTCCGCTGCCCCCTGGCAGGACCCTTCCTGACTCCACCAAAAAAGGCAGAAACATGCCAAAAGGGTCAGCTGCGTTTCAGGCAGTGTACCCCCACCACCGATCCCGTCGCTAGAGCCCAGCTCAACAAAGACCAGACGCTGCCCGCCCCCCGCGCACACGGCCGGCTGTATAAACACCAGCAGTGTCTGCAGGTTCTGGTCCGCCCGCATTCCTCAGACACCGCGGTTCTGCCGGGATCGCGGTTGCGGCCTGCGAGCCAGAGCAGAAGCCCGGTGAGATCACAGTGGCACCATAGCCAAACATCCTGAATGTTTATATTCCCACCTAAACTGAATTCCAACAAATAAAGCGCAGAGGCGATGGTATTTCGTATTCCTTCCCCTAAAAAAACCCAGAAACAACCTCGACCTTGGCCTAAAAACACAGTGACCTTGTCACGACTATAGGAAAAGTTTCACGGCAACTTAAACAGGTCTAGTTCCCTCATTTATCAAAAAAAGGAATAAAGCTCTAATCTTTAACATTTACCTCAGAGCTCAACTCAGATCACTTCCATAACTCTCCTGCATTGGTTATCACTGAAATGTATTTATCATTATTGTAGTCATTACCATCATTGTTGAAGATGTCCCACACAGAGCAGCCGATGACAGAAAACATGGCCAGGAAATTTCCCCCCCACTGACAGACTAATGATTAAAAAATGCAGTGACCTGGCATCTGGCGTCCGGCTGTAAGCATCGGGCGTACATTACTCACAAAACACAAACAAATTAGCCCACAAGTACGCGCCTTACCTGCCGGACAAAGCTGTTTGACGTGGTGTCCGACGAAGTACTCCCATCCGAGCCTTTCAACCGGCTTTTCCTCCGGGCTCCTTTCCCGTGGGACTGCGGGGGGGGGAAAAAGATGTCAAAAGCAGCGACCCCATCCATACGTACCTCGACGAGCGAAGAGATCACACCAAAGCCCACATGTTTCCGCAGTACCCGGCTTACGGTTCGCAGCTTGGCCAAAGTTTCAGGAAATAACAGCAATATAAAAACATCTTGTCGAAAAGATATTGCTGACAGGTATCATTTATTTAATATATTTACCTATTTTGAAAGTGAAACAAGGCCAGTTTCTGGTCCAACTGAGGATCCTTAAATATATGATAATGTTGTCCTGGAGGCTGCCACTGGTCTTTTACTATGCAATAAGTTTCCAATATGCAGCCAATTGCAAACTGACTTGCTACATGAGCAGAATGCACCAGGACCTTCACGGCCAGTCAACCTCAAATCTGAAGTGCGGTTGCATCTCAATATGCAGGGCAAATAAACGCCTTACCCAAGAAAACATGCCACACGCACGCCTTCCACTTCTACAGTTTCCTCCTTTCAGGGATGGAACTGAGGTCTGGTGCTGCAGTCCATGGCCTTCACTGGCCCTTACCTGATCAATAGCTCTTCAGAAATTCAGAAGAAGAGCCAGCGCGTGTACAGTCAATTCTCTTAAACTGGCGGCCGGACATGTGGCCGGCACATCTTGCAATCGGGAACATAAAATAATTGGAAGGAAACAATGCGCTCATACGGGTCACCCATGGCAACACAAAAATAACAGCTCGTTACCACCCCCCCCCCCCCCCAAAAAATAATCCGTTCCCACTGGCCCTGTAAATCACGGCTGTAATCAAACACTACTCCGCGCGCGGGTTGTACAGAAACATGACAATGTGGGTTGATTTATTGTTCACATTGGTACTGGTGTAAACCTAAAGACTCTTATGGGGCCGATTCATAAAACTGATTCAGCGTAAAAACTCAGCGCGATTCATGCTGAGCAGAGCAGAAAGGACTCAAATTAATTAGTGAGTTTTCAAATTAGTAAATAAAGAACAATAAACGTCTAATTAAAACAGCTAATTAATGGGTGCCAAGGATAAATAACACAGTTTACACCACAACAATTCATCCAAGGCTTCTTGGACAGCATCGGCATATATTTTTCCCTGGGGCGAATTGTAGAGTCTACAGACCAATGCTTCCTAATTCTCGTGGAGCCAATTCGTTTGAGAAGCAGAAATAACCGTTGGTACTTCCCCGGATTTAAAACCGTAGTCACTTGTTGACAAATTGTCTATCGACAAAAGGACCTAAAAGTTGTAGCGTTTACCGCCGTATCACAGCAGCAGAATCAAACACTACACCCATCTCTATTAAATTATATACATATTACATTTTTTGTTTCCATTTTGTTCCTTGTGCCTGGACATAGGATCTAGGACTAGGATCTCTCGACAAAAAAAAGAGACGAAGATGACGTATAGTTGAGACTGGTCCTGTCTCACATGTTGCTCACCTCAGCATCATTTAGCTAACGATGTGACCAGCACCACCATTTGAATGATCTAAATAAATTATATTTTCGACGAGACACCGACTTCAGGTCAGAGAATATGTCTGAATAAATGGAGTTCATAACGTGATATAGTGGCATTATCGAGAATTCATACTCCAGACTCGGCTACCGTTAACCTCTTTAAACCGTCATTTCGGGTGATCGTAGCTGACTAAGAGTAACACGATTATTACAAACGATTATTTATCACATATTTATATTATATATAAAAATGTTATTTTAGATAATTATCACGATAACTAAACTTCCCATGTTTTGCTGATAATCTCTGTAGGTGTTTAACATAGCAACACCTGTTATCGTTAATGGAGTTTTATACCAATCTAAATAATTTAACAGAATAACGTACCTGTAAACCAGGGTTTTCGAGAGTGTCCATGTGGGTTTCTTGAGAAGCCGAAGACGTCTTAAACATGTTGCCCTGGACCATTTGACAAAGTATCTGACCGACAGATAGTCGTTGGCTAAATGTAACTTTTACATGTCCAACCAGAAAAAATGTCCTCACCTCGTGAGACAAACAGTTAATCTTAAACAAAAATATGAATTCTCTCCTTTTACTCTGGACTGGAAGTGATGCAGAATGCGATGACATAAGGCGTTGACTCTCTGTAGTTTTCACCGTCGCGCAAGAAGTTTGAGTCACAGTACAGCCGGGAAGAGTGTGGAAGGAGGGGCAGTTTTCCTAGAAGACAAGTGGATATCTGCGCCGTAGCGTCGCTCATTCTTTATTTTAAAAATGTATATTCTTGGACTCAACAACTAAGTGTATCCAACTCGTTTGAAGCTAGACTTTCATTTCAATATCGGGAATGTCTTCCGGTAGGTTCCAGGTGTGCATAACCCGCTGTTCTGAAACAGTCCAGGGCAATTTCAAGATCCGCACTCAGTAAGGAATCAAACTCCGTAAAACGACGCTGGAAATTCCGATATTTTATGGGAATTGCCCATTTAAAAAAAAAAAGTCAACACCCAAGGCCAACTAACGACTATATGTGCAATAGCAGCGTGATTGGTATCATGTGTTATCAAAATGCCAACATAAAGCCCCTTCACTGAAGAGGAAAGTGTTTGCCACATATAATACAATTTTGAAATGCAAATGTTTGTAATACCATTTTGTATATGATCATTGCTCAGATCCTATGAAAAGTGAACGTTTTTTTCCTCGACATTATTGATACTGATGACTGAAGATGGCAGGGCTTAATTTGTGCCGGATCCTGTCGGAACAGGATCCGGGACCTCCCAGATTCGGACCGGCACCTATTTGATTGGATCTGTGTCTAATTCGGATTCGGACTGGCTTTTCGGATTCGGATTTTGATTGCACCCTCTCTGTGTTCCAGGATCTCCTGATTTACAAATTAAGCACTGGAAGAAGGTGTTTTATTGAAAACGGCATTACACTATCCTATATGGAACTGAATCCATATTTTAAAGGAGAGTTATATTCAGCTTAATCGACATTTAAACACGTATAATTTTTATTTATTTATTATTATTAATTGTTGAATTCCACAATGTTGCATTCGCTTTGCTTACTGTCATGCACAGGGGTGCAACATATTGCAAATAAATTATAAACGATGGAATCAGAATTGTGATCATTTTCTCCCCCCTAGTGGCCCGGTTTTAGATTTTTTTTTTATCCGCAAGTACAGAACCCTTCCGCTCCCCGCCCCGGTTTTCCTGTTTCCGCAGTAATCAACAGTGTATTTAGGCTACTTGCAAGATATTTAGGCTACTTGCACTTTAATGTAGTCTTTCATTTAATTGGTAGAATTTGTAATTATTTTGTTACTTTAATCATAAATATAGCCCTTTCCTTCAAGCGAAACGCCATTCAATGCGAATAGAATTGTAGACATGTGGAATGAATGTAATCAAACAAATTGAAGCTGTTGGTTGGGGACTTACAAATCGATAACTGCGCCTTAAATCTAATTGTTAACCTTTTGTATATTAAATTTGATTTGACGATTATTGAAGTTCTCAACATCATAGCAGAGCTTGTCAAATCGTTGTTTCCAGATGCTACTAAACCAGTTAGCCTTCGTTTTAGGCGTTGTCCGTTTTTTTGGTTAGACAAATTGTATAAAACTTAAGTTAATAATTAAGTCCGGGACGTATGGCGGAAAACATGGACAGGCAATTTCCCCTTACTGACAGACTAACAAAAACAAATGCAGTGACCGTGATGTAAGCAGAATGAATGTACCATATAAACGTACGTCCTTTTCCAGTTACTCTCAGATACGTTGGACGGGGGGTGTCTGCTAATGTCTTAAACGGTGTTGTTCAATGTAAACACACAATAACTTAAAAAAAATTTTTTACTTTCAATCAACGTTTTTCCACTCCAGTTTCTCGGTTGGGGGGCATGGCAGGGTACAATCAGAATGGGACGCCAGTCTATCGAAGAAAGCAAAAAAGAATGAGATCGACAGCCACACGCACACATGCGTTCCGCTAACCTGAAATTATTTGAACAGTGTGAGGAAACCCACGGGGACACGGGAAGAACTTGTCCACACTGTGATCGGACGTAGACAAGACTGTTAACACGACGTTGTTTTGATTCAGGTCTATCGTATTTGTAAAAGATAGCTACTCAATAAGTAAAATAATTCGTAAATAAGTGTTGCTCATCAGTTTATACGGGTCGATCAGAGGGCAGCGAATTAAAAAAAAAAATTTAAAATTTATTTTCCCAAATAAACTGGTATCGCCATCTAGTGGCGAAATTCTTTTTCTGGCATAACAAAACAAACACCAAAAACTGAAATGAGACGTTGGATTAAGATTTAGAACACAATGTATCTGAACGTGCATTTACATGAATAGTGATATCGGGTTTTGCAATGCCATTATATGTATGGATGAATAACAAGTATGTGTTAAGTATGTAAAATCTTAACGTTCTAATGAGATGATATGTCCTCTTGTAGAGGACATGGATTTTTACTTGTATCAAAAATAAATTCATAATTCCTTATTTTAGCATATATTTCCTCGTTATTATAGAAAAATAAATTATATAAATAACCGAATTTTCTCATTGGCTTCTCAATGTGGGGCTTGCCCTCTGATATAAATAGCTTCTTCTCCCAAGTGATTTTGCCTCTTCTTGACCATTCGGGGGGCCTTTGCTGAGTGACTGTCCACAGTAAAGATAAAAAGGTTTCCTTCCTTGTCCCCACGCTCACATCAGAACCTCGGGGCTTCCTGGAAATTCCTGGGCATCTATTTAAAAAAAACAGGACTTGCAATTGATAAAAATACGGGCCACCTCCATGAACTTCCTTCCATTGTTACAAAGTGACAGGCAGAGATCAAATTAGTGCTGTGTCTTACAATGTTGTAATAGCAAATGCTTGCTTGAACATTTGAGTGTTCACGTGCAACATATATTATTCAAATATGTTTATTTCTAAAGATATATATATATATATATATATTAAAAGGAAGGCGCAGATGCGTCATACTTCTGTATGATTCCGTAAAGGATGTTTCAGAGAATCAGATTTTGAACAAACCCATTTTAATGTAAGAGAGCTTTAGCAAAACCAAGAGTATATCTACAACTGAATAAACGGGTAAGCTAGTAATTCTGGGTAGTAATTCTGGCTCAGTTTCTACCATTGTTGATTTGGTTCTTACCAACCTGTGGTGTGTCGTCATCACCGTTTTAATAAGCTGCTTTGCAGACACTCTTATCCAACACGAATGCAAGTTTTTACTGAAGGGATCTGAAACTCGCTCAATGGTACAGCAGCAGTTGGATGTCAACCACCAACCTTCTGGGTACAGGTCAACTACCACTTACACCCACTCTACTGTCCATCTGGACCTGTGACTTCTAAGTCAGTATGTTTCCCTCAGACTTCGATGGAGCAGAGAAACGCGGGGGCGAAACGGAATACGTCGCATTGCTAAGCGTGAAAGAGGGCGCGCCTGTGGGCGAAAGAACACACATCTCGGGCGGGCGTAGACACCCCCACAGCACTTCCCCCTGGGACAGAGGGTGGGGGAGGGGGGAGTGAACACCCTTGGAGAAACTGTGGGGGCACCAAACCCCTCCTCCCACCGGGTGCATTTCGCTGCCTGCAATAGAGGAATCCTGGCGCAGAACCAAGGGAGAAAGATGTAAAACTGTTACAAAGAAGCTGCTCGCCCTTTATTGATTGTCATATATATAGACGTTTAATGGAATCTACAGAAATGGCTTTTTTGTCCATTTTCTACAAAAAAACACATGGCTGAGTATTAAAGTAAAATGTGCATTTAAAGATGACTCTGAAATGACTGCACGCAGGTAAACAAAAAAATTATGTATATATAATTTTTGTGCTTATCTGCCAAACCCACCTGTTTCATTAATGATCTCCAGTTTATCAAAGTCACATTAAATCCATAAAATTCCCTCAAAAAATATGGTGAACTAGCTGTTCGATTTCTGAATTCCAATTCATCGTTTTATAACTAAGAGGGTTTTCAGAAGGCCCCCTTGTGGCAGTAAACAGATACTACTACAGAATACTTCGAAATGCACTGCAGTAGGGCACAGGCAAGTTGATATCTCCCAGGCTGGCCTTGTAAACTATTGAGTAAACTACTGTTGAGTTGATTTGGCAGACACTCTTACCCAGTGTAAATTGTGTGGCTTACATTTTTACACTACTCTCTTACACAGCCGACTATCTACTAAATAAGTTTGGGTTAAGACGGGCGGTAAAGTCGGTAAAGGTTCTTGTCCGAGCGCAAACTGAGCCCTGTGAGCTGGGTGTGAAGCCACTAAATCCAGGTCATGTCTTTAGCCAAATTGTAATCAGGAGCGCACAGGTGCGGCATACAATTGGCATTGAATTTATCTCGGCTCATCCCCAACCGGCCTCACAGGCCCCTGCAGGCTTGCAGTGCCCTCCAGAGGAATGCACCAAAAGGTGGTTTAGTTTTAGTTCCTCGCCCTCCCAGCGCGTGGTGGTGAGAGTCAGTGCGTCGAGCCGAGACGCACTGGCACAACTGGCAACTCCGAACTGGGCAGGGAGAAAATCTTTGGGTCGCAAACCTTTCTTAGGGGTACAATGTATTTAAATTTACAATCTAACGGTTTACAAATCCAGTTCATTAACTACTGCGCCATCTACTGGCCGTTTGGCTAACAGCACCGCCACTGTTCTTGCTTTCTTTTTAATTGGCTTTTAACCCTGAGGCGGAGGTCATTTGTTTGTGCCTGAGCTTCCATGCCACCGGTTAGCCATCGCGCAATCAAACTGAACCCATCGTGTACTGACGCCTTAATCGGACCGGCACCTACGTGACCCAAAAGACAGCTACCATTAAACAATACGACACATGTGCCTTTTTTGTTCTTTAGCAGTTTTTAAAAGTTTTTTTTTGTTTCAAAGGGAACAGTCCCATTTATGAGAATTACATGAGGTGTGGTTTTTTTTTTTCCTTCTTCAGGATAACGTATGGCAAAGAATGTATGGCACTCCACCACCACTATTGAATAACTATCTATGGCGGGGGACGGCTTTTCCTGTCCTCAGAACTTGAGTTTGTCCTCATACAGCGCCACAATCAAGAGTGTCCCCCAGCCCATCAGGAGTCCCAGATTCTGCAGGAGGAACATCAGCCAGGGTCGCTGTGTCTCCACATGGTTCATCTCCGGCAGCTGGTGGGTGGGTGATAAAAGGAGGAGCCTGTCATTATCGAAAACCCGTTTGAGAGATTTTCAAAAGGACGGGCATGCACAGAACGTCCTGTCCACGAGGTGAATGCGGGGGTGAGCTGGAAACTTCTATTCATCACAGCACTTTTTTATTTGAAGACATGGGCACCAAAGATGACCCAAAAAAAGGCTAAATGTTCACAGAACATATTCGCAAAAATGTGAGAATGATGAGCTAGACACTGGTTTTATGAAGGGTATTATATTTTTAGTGCATATAAAAATATATCGTATTCATCAGAAAAATGATATTTGTTATTTCCGTCCAAATGAGGGTGGTGTGCGAGGGCCATGCGTGTGCGTTTCTCTGACCTGGGGACCAGGCCCACTCACCATTTCCACCAGCGACAGGTAGAGGAAGATCCCGGCCGTGACACTGAAGATCCACTGCTGCACCTCGGTTTCCGAGGAGATGAAGAGGCCAATGTAGAGCCCGAGGAAAGCAGTGAGGGCACTGAGGAAGTTCATCAGGACGGCGTTCTTCACAGACAGCCCCGAGCTCAGCAGCACAGCGAAGTCGCCTGGCGGAAACCGGAGCGAGACTCACCACGGGGACCCGTACGCAAACATGGGTTTCGGCTTTTTTGTTTTGGGCTGTTCTCAACCCTCAACGTGGAAGCACCTGTGTGCTTTTCTGAGAAAAAATGTGGAGTACCCATTTCGTGCGGGATTTCGTGGCACAGTATGGCCACAGTGGTCGCCATGCCCGTCTCCACTGATGAGGAGAAGGACGCCCCAATGACCAGGCCGTCGGCGAAGTTGTGGAGGCTGTCGCCCACGATCACCATCATGGCCAGCAGCGATACTCCCCGCCCTGGACCAGACAAAGCAAAGCTCTGTTTATGTCGCACACGAGGGGGACCATCTCGGACGGTTTAATTGCTGCAAAAAGAATACTCTCGGTTATATAACGACACTGCTGAACCCACAGATGGGAAAACTCCTTCGAGTGCACTGAATTAATTAAAGTTCTTACTCTTCGGACGGGAACGTGCGCGTGCCTCTGGCTCGCCCGAGCGGATTTCTGTGCATTCTAAATCCTCCATGGTGCCCTGTTGTGTAATAACATGCCAAAAATAAAGGACACAACGTGCACAATCACTGGAAAATGCATTCTGAAAACCGGTCATTCGAATCTGAGTCATAAAAACAGCAATAGCTTCGCAAAAAATGAACCCAGGGCATACGAGAAAAAAGTTACGTACGAGACGCAATTAAACCCACCGACGAAAACTATGACCAACTAGAGCGGCCCAAAACAGCAGCTCATGACTCTAATAAGTAAAGGACGAACCGTTATTACGCAGTCTTCACTCTAAAGCGCTCAAAGCTAAATAGCAGAACAGCCAAAAAAATTTCATTTGTCCTCTTAACCACCAGGAGGCATGACCGTCTGTTCCTGGGAGCCTCGCTAACTAGGGGGGACCTGAGAGGGGGGACGTCATCAAACCGTCGTTTTGTTTCACGCTCAGGACAAACTGCCAGAGCTGGTCAGCACATCTCAGGCCAGGGACGTGAAGCAGCTTCTGGGGCTGTGGAGTCCTACAGGGGCCCAGCTGCTCTGCAGCGGCAATGAGGGAAATCAAATAGGTTCCGTTTTTTTAAAGAACTCCATTAAGACGCTCACACCATTCAAGACGCCCAGCAAGACGCCGTGCAGTAGGGGTTTTCTTTTGCAGGACTTTGTACAAAGCACTTTTTATAACCTATGTGTAATTTTCCCCAGTAAGGCATCGTTTTGGAATGTCTAACTATTTAGATTGTAACTGAGTTTATTATGCAAAGCAGTGAGAGGTTAGCCTGTTCTCTGTGGCATCGTT
>JAOVYW010060424.1:0-17443 GCA_025775045.1 Hiodon tergisus
ACACACACACACACACACACACACACACACACACACACACACACACACACACACACACACACACACACACAAACCCAGATACAGAGAGTGGGGTCAGGTTAGGGTGAAGGTTTTGGGTTAGGGTGGAGGTTTAACTACAGAGCCCTTCCACACACACACACACACACAAACCCAGATACAGAGAGTGGGGTCAGGTTAGGGTGAAGGTTTTGGGTTAGGGTGAAGGTTTTGGGTTAGGGTGGAGGTTTTGGGTTAGGGTGAAGGTTTTGGGTTAGGGTGAAGGTTTTGGGTTAGGGTGGAGGTTTTGGGTTAGGGTGGAGGTTTTGGGTTAGGGTGAAGGTTTTGGGTTAGGGTGGAGGTTTTGGGTTAGGGTGGAGGTTTTGGGTTAGGGTGGAGGTTTTGGGTTAGGGTGGACGTATACCTTCAGAGCCCTTCCATGCATTCCACAAGTCCTCCACGCTGATGAGCTGATCATCTCCATGGAAACTATTGTGTTTGGCCTTCGGGTCATGGTAGTTCAGGTCCTCCCTCAGGAACTGTGGTGTAAGAGGAGAGTTCACATAGAGGGCAATTTAAAACACTGGTCCAGGAACTGTTGTGGGAGTGGGCATAAACAAAGAGGGTCATTTATACATCAGACCAGCGGACTCAAGTAAAGAACGGTCACAGTGATGGACCCTGTAATAGAAAAAGAGTGAAACTATGAAAGTCACTAAATGTCATTGCAAGGCAAATAAATATTGCAATGTCATGGAAGAAATGCAGAAACGGAAGTGATGGGCCCGTATTGATAAAACATGAGGAAAACATTCACACGACCTTGTCTCAGTCTGGCTTTAGAAGCTTGGATGGGTGATAACAAACCGTCATTTTCCGCTCTTTAATACACATGGATCTTAGCACTGAGCACTCTGCCTGGCCGGGGCTGATGAGAGAGACAGGAAGGGCCCGCAGACCTCACTCGCACACACAATTTGCTCATCACCGCCACAGATCACACCACAGCAGACAACCGGCCAATCAGCCTTTTCCCTCAATCAACAAGGAGGGAAAGACCACAACTGTCATGGTCTCGGTCAGGAAATGACAGAGAATTGAGTATTGGCTGATTTTCTAGTGATCCTCCGCAACCTGTAAGCAGTTTCCTGACTGGGGGAGATGTTGTGGGGTAACAGGTTAGATAGAGATTGCGAGCTGCAAGCCTTTCTGGAAAATCATTACTAAACACACAAGCTTCAAGCTTGAATTTAACTCAACTCAACATATAAACCAATCATGAATCATTTTCCAAGGCACTATATATCAAGAGATACAGGTCAAGTTTTGGTCCAGAATTCAACAATTTATTACAGAAGAAAGTGGGGGTAAAATGGAAGGGTTTCTTCTTCTGGAGGAAACCAAACCCTGGTGGGAAGTTTGTTAAATGGAAAAACCAGCAAAATGATAATAATTTTCTCCACAAATGTCCAAGTTTCCAAAACTGAATGTGAAAGCTTGCAATAATGACTGTGACAACACATTCGTCACTACGCTGGTGTCCCCATACTTCCACTGCACGAGATGTACACAGAGCCCTCTGGCAGTTAGCCAAGTCAGAAATAAGAACTCCCAGGGGTAAACAGCCCTGTGAAAGCACGGGAGAATGTCTGTCTTTGGGTCTGGTGCAGCCGGACATCGCCTTGGCTGTTTTTATAAGGCTGAGAGACAGAGAGGGGACTGGGGAGCAGTTGGTGCCGATAGACCGCGTGGCTCACCAAAGCGAGGGTCACGGTCCCAGGCAGGTCAGACCAGGACGCTTTGCCTCAAGGGTAAGATCCCAGTGAAACTTGACCTTCTGAGCTTGTGGAGCTGGGGGAGTATTAACATGTAAACTGTGTGGCTATGAGGCAATATTTTAAATTGCCCAGTGCCTTTCAGTGAAAACTGAAACTGAAATCATTCAATTCTACCACTTTTATATTATGAAAATGATACACCTTTGTAAAACCTGTAGAAGGTTGGGGGTGGAGGATGGGGCGGGGGTAATATAAACCTGGAGTGGAAACAGAAAGGAAGAAAGAACTTCCAGCTGTCCCAGTTCAGAAACGGATGACTCATTTCCCTAGTGACCACACAAACCATCCATCAACGATCAAACAAGCAGCTACAGACGTCCAACTCCAAGCATGAGTGGGTCTAAGAAACAACGAATGTCACGTAGCTCATCCTCATTCCACTGGTACAAACTTTGAAGAAAGGGACCTGGGTAAGCACAGAGAGGGATTCATTTCATTTTCAGAAACATAAAGAACTTCTTCTGTACGATGCATTCAACAGTGGCGTACCCGAGCTGTAAAGACATCAACAGCTAAACGATTGTTAAATCGTTAGCCATGAACGTCAAGGCCAAGTAACAGTACAATCCTCCTGGGTTCCTTTTGTTAAAGAAATTTAATTATATGGATGAAACCTCAACGGGCACAAGCCCTATGGAAAACCGTGTGAGAGCCGCGTAGCGTAGCGAAGCCTGGGAGAGGGAAAGTGGGAAAGTGGGTGTGTGGCAGGTCAGGAGGCTCAGGGGATTTTAGATTAATAGGAGGCAATGCAAGGCAGAGGCAGACTAAGGAGACTCTGAATCCGAACACTGTTTATATTAATGCCGGGCTCTGTTTCACTTGGGTCGGAGCGAATCCAAAACACATCATAATTAACTAATGACTAAGCCCGTGTCGTGCGTGTTCCAGTCAAGTGGTGAGGAAGCAAGGCTCATAGAAATAGTTTAGGAGAGCTGTACTGCAATAAACTGTAATGTAAATGACTGCCAAGGAGACTCGATACAGCTAGTTAGGACAGGATCATGTAAACTTACCTTTTTTACTGCTACAACAGTTACAATTCTGTCGCGCAGAAAAAGCGAATTGTGTGTATATCACCAGAGAGCTGGATCAACAATAAACCCTACAGCTCAGAATTGACGGAGCAACACACATTAATAGTAATACTTAGGCAGCAAACAGACATCTCTGTAGTTGTACAAGAACTTCATGAAAATGCAGAGCTTGCTTGGTCAGTTTAATAGATTCTCAAACCGTTTTATAAAACCAGATCCCAGCCGCCTCTGGGGTTGCACAGGAAATTTAACTTTCGGAACGGACAACCTGTCTAACATGCCACAACATGACCTCAGTCAACTTACAAAGCTTAAAATTTTTCACTAGGAAGAACCAGGAAGAAATTCAGGTCAAGAAATTTTCTCAAGCACCAAGCAGCTAAGCACGAAATTCGCTGGATGGGATTTGGACCTAAAGACAACATTAACCCAAACGACAACATTAACCAATTTACAATTTAGTTGCTTTGCAGACGCTTTTATCCACAGCTTACAATTTATACATCCATCCACTAATACAGCTGGATATTTTACTTTTGGTTACAAGCCTGTCACTTTAAACACTACGCCACCAGCCCCACCAATCCAAAACCTGACGATGACATCAACCCAACCCAAACCCTGACGCTGTCATCAACCCAACCCAACCCAAACCCTGACGATGACATCAACCAAAACCCTGACACCGACATCAACCCAACCCAAACCCTGACGCTGTCATCAACCCAACCCAAACCCTGATGGTGACATCAACCCAACCCAAACCCTGACGCTGTCATCAACCCAACCCAAACCCTAATGGTGACATCAACCCAACCCAAACCCCTGACGCTGTCATCAACCCAACCCAACCCAACCCAAACCCTGATGGTGACATCAACCAAAACCCTGACACCGACATCAACCCAACCCCTAACGTGACATCAACCCTAAAGTTGACCCTGCCACATCATATCAACGAGCTACACTCACCCCGTCTGTCTCGGACACGTCCACGTTGCCGTTGGCGTCGTCGTCCATCTGCTTGTGGATGCTACGGATTGCTTCGAAGCTGAGGATGGCGTTCTCATCCTGACACAGCGGCTCATCGATGCGACACAGGTCTGACGAGAGAGAGGGAGAGAGATCCTTTAGCGTGACCCTTTAGAGAACATGCAGACAGCTGGGAGGCTGGAATTAAACCCAAAAGATGAGCGATTTTTTTTACAGTCACATAGCCAGTACGTTACCTGCAGCCCTAGTAACAAAGACACAGGAAACTGACTAAGCAACATCAACACCTACAATCCACACCGGTACAAACAACCACACAAACGACGCTCCACGCCATCAAGAACCTTGAAAATCGCCAACAAGTCAAGCCAATCTCTCCAACTTCCAAACAACCACATGCATCCCAAAAGGGTGCGAGTCTGATGCGAGAATAAAACGGGACAGAGCATTCACCTACAATTCCTGAAAGCTAGAGTCTTCCCAGATGCCACTACAGGATTAGTTTGGGTCTGCACACGAGATGATCATTGGGCTGGGGACCAGTGCACTGGAGTATTGAAAACAGACTATCACTTTCCTCCGATCTGCGGAAGTGACCGACGCTGAAAGAAGAGCCTAACTGTCAACAGAAGGAATCACTACGGTTTTCAGGCACAGCTGACACAGCTAGCACACTATTAATAGAGCCTGAAACTCTGTACAGCTGTTTGGTTTCTGTGGAAAGAGAGCTGAAGGGGGATTTAATTCACAGCAACACAGACCGTACAGATCTGTGTGTGTGTGTGTGTGTGTGTGAGAGAGACACTATCATATGACTGCTCAATGCAATCCGACAAACGTGTTTACGATCCTAGCTGCTACTAGCAAGTCATTTTCCACACAGGGCGGGAGTCCGAACAGGCCTTTCACAAGTAGCCTTAGGTCGCAGTGGAGGTCAACGATGTAGAGCTCCGCCCAACAGCTGAGACATGTCTCATGGAAGAGCCTTCTAGATTTGCACTTAGCAAGTCGTAAAATTTCCAAAGTAACGCACAGCGTTGGGGACATGGAGTCATCAGACATACCTGTCTTTATGCTGGCCAGGCCTTGAGACACAGGAACCAAGCTGAAATCCTTATTGAGGAACTCAACTCATTTTAGGGTGGCGGGGCAACTCTGCTGTTGGTCCTGGGCAATCTGACACGCGAACGTTTTGACTCCAGCCCGCCCAAATGTGGCCGATTGGGCTTTTCCTTCACATTCCTGGGGGACAGAAACCCCTGAGATACAGGCGGCTGGCCGGACCATGACTCACAGCAAGCGCTCTACATTCAACGATCGTCATATCGAGCTTCCAAGCAAATCCTGTACAGGACAATGCCCGTTTAGCTGATATATATTACACTTGGGGCTTTCAATGCACAGATCGGCATCTCAACAAACTACCGTTTCATGAACCACAGTTCCATTCACAACTTTACTCCACATATAGAGACATTAGGATC
Source organism: Hiodon tergisus (assembly GCA_025775045.1). Classification (NCBI taxonomy): domain Eukaryota; kingdom Metazoa; phylum Chordata; class Actinopteri; order Hiodontiformes; family Hiodontidae; genus Hiodon; species Hiodon tergisus. The sequence continues at coordinate 5,347 of JAOVYW010060424.1, forward strand.
TGAAGAGTCAACAAGCAGATAGTGCAAGTGCAAAAAGTTGGCTAAAACGTTAGTAGTAAGTAATCCCAAGAAAGCCATAAATGACAAAAGATAACATTGAGGTTCAACTGCTCCGCGTATTTGAATAAACAAACTTTGAGTCACAGTGTGCTGGTGAGTCCTTCGAAAATTACCTTTTCAAAAGCAGTCAAAAAACCAGCTCATCTTCGTCTGTGGCATCTATGACAGTGGTTTACACATGTGCAGCGGTCTGAATTCTGACAGCTACATGCAGACGTACACGGGCGCTAAGTAAGTATTAAAAAATGTTCCACTAGGAAACAGCCTTCTTTTGGAAGGATATCTTCACTTCAGGCCTCCAAAGTCCCACACATCTGTACATTTCCCTTCATCTATAAAGGATAAGCAGGAACAGACATAGAACGAACTTCATCCCAATTAGAAAACCTTTATTCCTTGCCAGACAAGCCAATTCATATTTATGGATAGGGTTAGGGTTATACTTTTATGGGTAAGGTTAGGGTTATATTTATTACGGGTAGGGTTAGATTTTTTACGGGTAAGGTTAGGGTTATATTTATTAGGGGTAGGGTTAAGGCTAAATTTCTTAAGGGATTTCAATGCCAGATTTTTGTGAGTCCTAGTTTACCGATTTCCACTCAACTCACCAATACATTGTCCAAAAAATAAATAAATAAATAAATAAAATTTTAACAAATTCAGACATTAGTACCACTGAAGCAGTAGCAAATTGTAGTTGATAGAAAACCACTGAAATTACCCCACACCTTTTACTCCAAAAAAAAAAATTATCTTCCTTTCATCCATTAGACATTTCCATAATAAACACTACATTATGGCCAGTTTGCTAACCCTGATTATATATCGGTTAGGCTCTTATTATGGGTGTGTACATGTACAGTGCACTCCATATTTACTCAAAGCCCTGCATTAAATCCTGCATTACTAGATACGTAATAATTATTATAAAAACAAAAAAAGACACGATGCAGTTTGGTGGACCAGTCTGGGAACTGCTGCTTCTAGAGGTAAAGAGACAAAATGCACGTGCCATGAACCCACGGCTCCCATACATGGAGAAAGAGAGAATAAAGCAAGAAAGGGCAGAGACACCGGAGACTGTCGGGGAACCAGTCTGCAGAAACCCTGCCAAAGAAAAGATAGACCCTGCATCGCACAGCTCTCTGCGCGCGTTCCCATTTACTGTGCCCATAAAACAAGACCCAAAAACAAAATTGACAGAACGGCAAATATTACTCGCGTAGCGACTGAAGAAAAGGTTTACAATGTTTTTTTATTTTCCATGAACAAAAACAAGCCATATTTATGCCGTCTATAATGAACGGAACTTAAATTAACCAAGACGGCTGGCCTTGTGAATCTAACCCGAGGTCAGAACGGTACGACGTGAAAATTTTTTATGCAAGCAAAAGACAACCGCCTTAGAGAAAAAGTATCCATCATTATCATAACCGTGGCCATGAAAGTTAGGATTAAATAAAACCGGGAAACCACTGAAAGCAGACTGGTGCAACCTTAACAGTGATGTTAAAATCTACCACGGATCTAGTCATGGGCAGCAACAGCTCTTGTAGTCCGAGTGGTTGGGTAAACTTCAAAAATGATAGCTGAAGACCATCTCAGTCAGGCATAGTGTAGACTGAATACTTTGGATGTGTTAAGTTGCATGCATATCTGCGTATACAAACTTGGGCAAGACCAGAAAGAGGTTCTCCGTAAGTTTGCCTGCGTGTGCTTAACGTGTCCTGTGACCAGATTTGCGAGCAGCCTGGGGCCGCGCCCATCAGCCATCCTGAAAATGGAAGACAGAACTCCTTCCGACGTTCTCACTGGGACTTCGCCCATCCTTCACAGATCACCTTCATTTGGCTTGTAAACCTTCCGTTTCAGAAAATGACTAAATTTACATGAACTACGTGACAGCGTATGCGCGAGCGTGTGTGCGTTTGCATTTGGTCTTCTACTCTCCACCCGTGACCACACAGCAGCTCCGACTGATAACCTGAGCACACAGAGGCAGTTGTGCATGTCTCAAACAATCCGAGAGGCCCAGCGGACCTCCTTCTGCACCTGTTCTTGAAGAGATGCTGTTTTTACCCATGACAGGGGCCAAGTTCAACCATCTCAGATTAACCATCAGAGCTCGTTAACTTAAGCACTGTCATTCAGAACACTTTATAACCACGTACAAAGACCAGGTTACTGGCTTCTATTACACATGCACCAACAACCTTCAAATCAACAGCAGGCTTGAGCACTCAATGAGGGCTTTAAATAAGCATATGCAGCCCACAGTTCATTTTGTGAGAAGGATAATTTGATTGGCACTTCGGCGCTCTGTTAAACACACAATATATCTTACACATACACACACCCACTGCCTTTTAATAGAGACCTATGGGATTTAATTTTAACAAAAAAAACAAAAACCCAGCATTATTATGGCCTATATGTTTTGATTTTATTTTTCAATTGTATTAATATGCTGTCTCATCCAAACCCTGAGGCCATGCTGAAGACTGATGTACAGCGCATTCAGCTATTAGCTATAAATAATACATGTCTGTAACAGTAGGACTGTTTTGGCTGCTAAATCCTGTTTTAGTCGTGGCTGCTAAATCCTGTACCACAGTTCTTAATGAAAAATACATTCCCAGACTATTCTTGGAATGGCTATACTAAGTGTCACCTTACACTTTCTAAATAGACATGGCACTAAACAGTCATTGATATGAGACAATACAGCCGGCTGATCCTGAACTAGAAAAAATAAATAAAAAATAAAGCACATAGTATGAATTAGTCTTAAATTACAAGCTGCCTCACAGTTGCCGACTTTAAATTAATGTTCATATCTGCTACTTACCAGACAAGCTGTAGTCTGCATGTGGGTAGTCCGCATTGCCCTGGCCCAGCCTCTCCGCCCGACTCTCGCCCAAAAGGCACAAGCATACAATCCACAGGGTCACCAAATTGCCGAAATCCATACTGAACTTTCAGGGGTAAAACGTTAAATAGAGTTAATTGATAAAGTTCCGGAAGATTCACCCCATGTTCACACTGTAATATCTGAGCACGCAAAGAAGAGCAAGAAAGAATGACTGACAGTTGGTCAGCAAACTAGCCTCACAGATCCAACTTGATGGTTTAATTTGGGAAAGCTTTGCCGTAATATATACTGATCATACAAAACAAAATTGATCGTTACAATAACGTGGTCTCAAATTAAATCCAAGATCGATGCAAGAGCCCGTTAAATAGCTGGCTTGGCAAAGTTTAAAATCTTTTAGGTGATCTGACGAGGTCTTCCAGGTCCAGGACTAAATGGAAGCGTTCAAGTCAACTTGGCAGCAACACGTCACTTGTCGTCACTTGTAAAAAGGGGTTTGATTCTTGAGGAAAATTAGTTACAATATGGTCAAATACAATAGACGACGAATTGGTTGTTAGGAATCAAAAAACTTTTTTATAGCTAGCTCCGTTACGTTAACTCGTTTGTCAACATCATTTGACGTTGTCAAACGAACCGGTCGCGCGAATAAGACTGAATAACACCTCATTTGCTGCGAAATTCACACGAAAGGCTACTGTATATCAAACTAACTTTCTTCCTTTGACGCTCATATTTAAAAACAATAATTTTACCTTTTTCGGGGGTTTTGCATGGGGTACACCTTTCTTTCCTCTGATCGACCGACTTGGCTAGCTAGCCATTGTAGCTAACCAGGCACATCTTCCGTTCGCCCAAGAGAACCTAGTTGCTGGCAAATACCTGGCAAGCGAAACACGTCGTGCAGCTAGACGTATTCTCCAAGACGGATATTGATATCTCGCAGCTCAGGTCGATCTGTCACGGCTAGATCAGAGCCAGCTTTCGCCTTCACTAGTCAACTAACCGCTTCCCATGGGCGACTGAATTGGGTGCCAAATCCAGAATGAGCCGCTATCATAGAGATTGGCTTGTATTGCAGCAACGATGAAACCCCTCGGCTATCTATCAATTCAGACCCCTCTCTCTCAAACTGACCGCCAGCATATTATTTTATAATTACATTCCACCCTTGTGTTTCCAGCTGAATTGTCGAAACTCCGGCAGGGGGCTTTGCTGCAGCCCATCTGGACTAAGTCTTGTCAAGAAACCGCATAGCAGCCGTGTTGCTTTTTACAGCAGCAGCGCCACTTTCTGGAACGGAGGGATACATTACATAACGTTATACTTTATTACAATCCATATGTAATAAACTGTACATTCGCGTATGATGATGGCGACCTCTTCCCTAAGAAATTAACATTTTCTTAAACAACAATTTCTTAATTTTGATGAATGTTCCATTAAACCCATATACATATTCTTAATATAAATAATACATTTTGTATGTATACCACTTGCTTTTCCAACGTGTTAATTGTATGTCCTTAATAAAATCAAACGTATTTTCTACTTTCAATTAAATGTTACCTTATGAATATGTATAGCGTAAATGTCGTGCCATATTTTATATAGCTCATTATTACAGTTTTTCTTTCGAATGTTTAAGAAATAAATGTCTCTATTCTATTGATATCAGGTGTTCAATCATCCAGCATATCGAAATCTCGTTTAATCTAGTTTAGTATCAGTAATGACAATTTTTTTTACTGTATTTAATCATATATAAATAATTGTCGGCTAACTCTCCCACCAGGGATTAGCCTCAAATCCACTGCGTCACATATCTCTCACTGCGTCGCTTCAATGTAAAGTACGTAGGAGAATAACTGAAGTAAAATGAAACACCAATTAAAACACACGCAATGCACGGTTATATTTTTGTTCTCAAAACGAAAATATTGTTATTGCAGTTAGCGTAGCTTCCATACAACCTGGCGGCACAATAAATTATCACAAATGCAAAAAGAAAACGACATACACTCTGGCTTCATTGTTGCTATGGTGATAGATGTCCTGTACTCGTATTCTTTATTATATAATAGCTTGTTAATAAATACGATTAATCGATTAATGACTTTATTGCAGGGATGTTGGTGATGCTCGTTTTGAAAGATTGTGTCTCTGAACTAACTACTGGTTTGGATACCAGTGATTATTTTAATGTAATATTTTTAAATACATTTGAAGGGTGTTTTAGGAAGAATCGCTGGCATTTCGTATTTATTTCGGGAAGCTGTTAGATGTTGTTGTTTTTTAACTGCTGTTAACAAAGTAACATTTGGTGGAATGTGATATGTCTATTATTTTGAAGCACATTCGATAAAATAATTTGGGTTTTTGGTGGTGTTTGTCATCTAGTGGACAGTGAGTGTAGTACAATTCACAAGGCACTACATACTTCTAAATGTATTCGGTTTGTTTGAAAGCTTCTGGGTTAAACGAGCCGTTTGGAAAAATTAAATTAATACATGTGGAAAAAATAGCATGATAAATCAGGATTTATCCCGGTTCTATTCGAGCCATATTCACGTAATACCGTGACTCCAGATTAACCGCTGTAGCTGTTTTTGTAAATTTATATGCGCAACAAAACGGATAATATAGGAAAATATTATGACTTTATAGTATTCAGTGGTCTCTCCGAAATGACCCTTTCATTTATACTAGAAATGTTAGTGATAAACTTCTACGGTATTGATAAAATATGTATATGAAGAAGAAAAAACTTCGTTTTAATTAGTGTGACTTCTGCTGTGTTTGGGGGTAAATCAGAAGCAGTGGATTTGTAAAACTTTAATTTGAAGCTACAAAAAAATAAAAATAACAACGAGTTAACCTTAAAAATCCTAAAACGCTATTCATGCCAAACACCAAAGGAGGTCTTAGCCCGGAGCATTATACAATCACCGTGGTTGCTTTAAAAAAATCAAACACATCAATTATTATTTGCGATTATTTCATATGCAAGTTGTCAAAAAAGTAAAACGAGAACGATATACCCATGTAATGTAGAAGTGGATTTGAGAATTTAGAAATGGGGTAATAAAACATTTTCCGTGGTTGCTGATCAGCAACCGAGTGATTCTATTTTTTGTCAGTAAGAGCGGTAAGTAGTTCACAAATGAACTTCCTCATCCAGCAATTACTTTTGTGTGTTTGACTTCCTCTTCGAGAATTGCATTAACTTCCTTTACAGTGTATCTTGGACAACTGGTTGACAGTTAGAAGACACTTGGGGGATTGTGATCCAATTCAGAGAACTATTCTACTCGTGGGAGCAAAATAATGTTTGGTGAGCTTCATTTTTTCATACGTTCGATAACATCTTGTTTAAGTTTTTGCTATTTATTTTACAAAACTATCTACTCTTGACAGTTACTGCGTGTATATCGTGTTCTATTTCGGATTTAGGAAGTTTCAGTTCTGTGCTGGAGTGTCGCTGGCTTGGGCATTAACGGTTTTCAAGGTATACGCCCCCTGTTATTTGGAACCAAAGGTATTAAATAGGCCTAATTCCGCTCCCGAAGTCCAAGGATTCGAGATCTTTGTTGCCTACTGATCGAGGCTGACAACTACCGAAGCGCTTTTTGCGATTATGGATATCTATTTATTTTGAACCTAGATGGCATTACCAAATGTATATGTATAACGTTACATTATGCCTTGTCGAGAATCTTAAAATTGACATTGGCTGTAATGTAGGAATTGTTTGAATGTCTGTGGGATCTATAATTGTCGAAAAGTTATGTAGGTTTAACTCAATCCAAACTGAATTCAGTGAAAAAGTATTGTGGGTATCAGGATTCAGGTTTTAAGCCGGTAAACATCTGCTTTTAATTGATGCTCGCGTTTTAATAAAACAAAGTCTCTAAAATCATTCTGATTTTCTTTTTAGAGGTTTAGGGTAGGTTCGGTTGTTGAATTGTCATCGAAGTAGGTTGCGCAATATGTGTTTGGTGCACATATCCGAGTCTCTTCCTGACAAGGATGACTTCAACTTCCCCCCATTGCATTTGGTATGTTTAACTTGTGTGTGTGTGTGTGTGTGTGTGTGTGTGTGTGTGTGTGTGTGTGTGTGTGTGTGTGTGTGTGTGTGTGTGTGTGTGCATACAGTCAGAATTCAGTTTAACTCAGGTGTGAAGGTGGGCATCCAGATACAGTCAGAAGTCAGTTTAACTCAGGTGTGCAGGTGTGCATCCAGATACAGTCAGAAGTCAGTTTAACTCAGGTGTGCATCCAGATACAGTCAGAAGTCAGTTTAACTCAGGTGTGCATGTGTGCATCCAGATACAGCTTGAAGTCAGTTTAAAAGCTTAACAATAGCAGCAAGTCCTCTGATTTGCTTGCTTTTTTAAAGTTTAGTTTTTGTCAGTCAGTAGCTTATAAAAAATAAGTGATGGATCTGTTCATTTAGGCTTGGGCATGAGCTCAAAAGTAAGCAAGGCTGAGGACCATTTTGTGGAAACTGAATTGCAGGGCATGTAGAATAGTTTAACATATTCTTAAAAAATGATCTGTACAGCGTTGTGTGACAGCCTGGTAGTGGAAAACACACTGTACCAAATAAAGTTTGATTGGCTGACTCCTGAGAACCCTGGAGTGGGCTTTGTTTTGGGACCAAATATCAGACAGTACTGGTGTGTCTACTGGGTACTGCTATAGATTAGACATTTATTCTGATACCAGGCCTGGAGGTATTTTTGTATTTTTGCCAGTAAAACAGCAGAGCCTATAATAGAGGATTCTGATATGAGTCACTCTAATTAATCAATTAGATCAAGTAACTTGTTTAATTTTTTTCACCAGCACAACCGTGTCACTAACAAATTTTTTCACGTCCAACTGCATTGGCGATAACAGTCAGGGAAGACAAGTATTTTAGTTGCCAGCTAGATAAAGTCTTGAAGGACAAACAAGTCAAACAAGTGGGTTACTCAAAATCAGTATTTAAAAACCCAAACCATGAACAAGAAATTGTGGCTAGCATTAACATTTCTAGTGAGAAACTAACTGAAATAAATTGAAAATAGTACAAACCATAGATATCAACTAATTGACTCCATTGATAACAATTGTTAGCACTTCAGCCTTTGTTAGTAAAAGACTGGATAATGTCACATGTTTTTGAATGGTATTCACTATAGGCTTAGTCACTAACTTGTAACCATAGCCTCAGTCTGTGCTGTGTAACCTGCCTAACGTTTTACAGGGGGAACTTTACAGGGGAAGGATCCAAAATATTATGTCTTGGAAAATTAAGTAGTAATGTTGCACATTGAGAATATAATGAGTTGTGCTTGTGATAGACTATACTTGATTGACCCACATTTTTTGACCAGAAAAATGCAGGAAAATTATTGCAACCAAAAATAAAGTAAACCTATGAACGAAGAAATCCATAACCTGAATTTTACCCTTAAAACGTCCTTTAAAATATCCAGGAAATGCCCTGAAAAATTATTGCTTGTGTACCCTTATTATGTGATCATGACCCATGATGCTCTGCACTAGGCTCATGTGATGGTCTGGTCTTCCCAAGCCACCAAGCTGACTGCGTCTCCCCACTATGGACCGCGTTCACGCTCACTCTGAAACAAGCAGAAGAGCTGCGTTCATGCTCATTCAGAGAGGAACTGCCAATACGCGTTCACCCTCTTTCAGAGAAGAACCCCCTAAACACGTTCGTTCTTACTCGGAGTGTATGGCCGAGCCACATTCACACTCACTCCAGAGGTGTTTTCTCCTGCGTACCCGATTTATTGGAGACACACTTTGCGATTCAAGTCCCTCCCCCCTGTAAAAAACCCAATGTTAAATATAACATTTGCACGCTGCAAACAGACCCTCACAAACCCGCACACGTGCACGCACACACGGACTCTCTGATGCACAGACAGATGAAGGATCTCTGGTGTGTGTCAGGTTAGCACTCTATCTACACAAATAGATACATGGACACTCTGCTGTGTTTCAGGTTATTGAGAAAGCGGAGAGATCAGCATGCAGAGCATTAAGTGTGTGGTGGTGGGAGACGGCGCTGTGGGGAAGACCTGCCTGCTAATCTCCTACACAACCGGCGCATTCCCTAGAGAGTACATCCCCACTGTCTTCGACAACTACAGCTCCCAGGTGACAGTGGACAGCCGCGCCATCAACCTCAACCTGTGGGACACGGCGGGTCAGGAGGAGTACGACCGCCTGCGTACGCTCTCCTACCCCCAGACCAATGTCTTTGTCGTCTGCTTCTCCGTGGCCAGCCCGACCTCCTACGAGAACGTCAAGCACAAGTGGCACCCCGAGGTAACCCACCACTGCCCCAGCGTGCCCATCCTGCTGGTGGGCACCAAGGTCGACCTGCGAGGCGACGCGGAGGTACTGAAGAAGCTGAAGGAGCAGAACCAGAATGTCATTACCCACCAACAGGGCACTGCGCTGGCCCGTCAGATCCAAGCTGTTAATTACCTTGAGTGCTCTGCCCTCAAACAGGATGGCATCAGGGAGGTGTTTGTTGAGGCTGTGCGGGCCTACCTCGATCCCCAGCCAGCTGCCACCAAGAAACGCTGTGTGTTCCTGTAGAATGACAGAGATTGTAAATGCAGTGGTGGAAACATTTAAATGTTTGCTGTTTAATTTTTAAAATATTTGTATTGCAAGAATAATTCTGGATGCCTGGTAATACAATGGGCCTATGTTCTGTTTTTTGGCATGGATTTATCAATTATGCCTTACCAACTCCCCCGCCATATGTGCTTTTCTCTAAATAAGAAACTTAAATATGATCTGATATTCGCAGTTAATCAGGGCCGGGTTTTAACCAGCTCAGTGTTGTAAGGGAATGTTACATTATAGTGACACAGTTCATTGTTCAGTTCTGACAGGCAGAGAATGTTGCCAGTTATGGCTTCTCCTGAAGGTTATTGGGAAAGAAGGGTCATGTGGGTTCAATTTGTTTCCACCTCTCACTATAGACCAGTGTATATAAAACGGTTTGAGGGGTTTTTCCCCTAGATTGCAAGGATCAGGTTCATTTTAATGCTAACATTTAAAACTAGTTAGTTAATAAAGTTCTGGTGCCCAACCTCATCCAAAATTTACTTTAGGTTTTTTCGTCTAGGTTTTTCCAGGTTACAAACTCTAACGCAGATACAGGAAACTTTATAACCAGCTTGTCACCAGCAATGTATATTTAAAAGGGTCTCTGGTCTGTGCAAGCAAAGCTGTTCATTATCCAACTCAACCAATTATTCTCTTGTATTTATTTTATTTAGAGTGTACAATATGAGCTTGTATAACAGATTTTGTGAAAAAAATATGCTTATCCTAGAGGGTGTTTCACCTATTATGAATGAAACACAATATCTTAATGAAATGACTGGTTGACTTGTGTGGAGTTTTGATTGCTTGTTTTTAAGTTTCCGTTAAGCTCGACATGATGCAATAGTGGAGGGTGAGTTCCCCCGATTTGTTTCTACTTTGACTCTTCCACTGTATCATCAGCCGTGTTCCAACTCGCCTGTTCTAGTTCAAAGAAATCCGGTAAGTTCGGATTGCCGCCAGACAATTATGGAGACAGCCCGCTTTGATTGTCCTTCTCCAGTTTAAACATCTAAATTTGACCATCTGTCTTTTGATTGGGGGGGGGGGGTGTATCTTTCCCGTCGTTAAAGACCGTTCAATATTTAAAAAAGGTGTCAGGAGTTTTAGCATCACATTGTAGTTTGTTTGCTGATATTGTTTTTGTAGGGAGTGTACTTGCACTGAGAACAGTGGCTCCCTTGTTCTTGACACCTCCAGCTGTTGGACATTGCCAGCGGCAACACTATCCACCAATTGAAAGCCACGCTTTGCTGCTGTTCCGGAGTGAAGGGACTGAAGAAATTGCCGAAATTTCAGCATACTTGGCATGTCTTTACTGGCAGGCTTGGGCGAGACATATAAGGTCCAGGGTAATCATCTGTAATCATCTGAAATATAATTGATCAGATCAGCAGATAAATGGAGCGTCTCCTCAGCTTTGCACTCGTTTCCATCTGAGAAGCAGTGAAACCCTATGAAAATGAGTGGAGAAATAACGCTGACAATTTTAAATCGACTGTTTTTATTTCTTCTTTGACTACTATTCTGCACAATAACTTCATCTCCGAGTATTTCCTCCTCATCTCAAGTTCCTCCAGTACAAAACCACTCCTTGAATAATCCTGTCTGAAAGACTAATACCATTTCCTTATTTTTTTTGTCCCAGGCTTAAATTACTTACTTCTTACTTCGTTAATTTATGATTTTTATAATTAAATAGCACTCATTTTGGTTTAACTGTTAATTCTGTACAAAACAATGGAATTTATCAGTGTAATTGTGTTCATTTGCTCTATCTAAATCAATATTAAATTTATGTTCTCATCCATACAGTTCTGCTGTATTTTCTGCTCTGTCCTGTCAGTGTCTTCATGCCAGATATGCACACTGTGCTTGGCAGTTTTCTCTGTACGTTACCTTCGTACAGGAAGCTAAGGATTCAGGCACACCTCTACACTGTGTACACTTGTTTTTAAACAACATTTAAAACTCAACAAAAGCCGCAACACTGAAGAAACCACCTTTTAAGGGAAAACTAAATGAAATCGCCTTTTAGTATTTAAAACGAAATAAAAAAGCAACAAAACATAGACTCGCATCAAATGCAAACTAAAAACAGTGACTTTTTCTTTTGATTGAAGCACGAAGCCCAGGAGTACAGACCTCTACACATCACTATAGCAGTACAGAAACTACATAGTGCTTGGCAGTTTGCTCACCTCTACACTACAAAAATATCACTACAGATCACTTCTCATGAGCCGTGTGTGGCCCAAGTGACAGCCCTGTTAATACCCCCCATGGGCCGAGGGAGAAAGGGGAAACGCAGAGAGAGACAGATATGAGGCATGTGAGCTAATTTTCATATCAGAGTCATGACTCATCTGGAGTGCCCACAAAGAGAGGGGGATGAAAGCAGGAGGACTCAGCGGGAACCAGAGCCAGAGAGTGTCAGAGAGAAAGAGTCAGAGGGAACCAGAGCCAGAGAGTGTCAGAGAGAAAGAGTCAGAGGGAACCAGAGCCAGAGAGTGTCAGAGAGAAAGAGTC
>JAOVYW010060435.1:3905-14319 GCA_025775045.1 Hiodon tergisus
GTCTCCGGTCCACCGCGAGACGCCGCGTTACCTGACAAAACACCTGAAGAGGTGGGTCACCCCTGTGATGCAGGTGTCACTAAAACTTACCACTCCGTTCCTATGACTCACTCACCATACAGAAAAACCAAGGTGTTAGGCATCTGTGTTGTGACTTTAAACGGGGCAGCTGGCTTAACAATCTAAAGGAGGCTCTGAAACCTCCAGAAACCGATTGATTTGGTTTTTGTGTGAGGCCGCTGGATTGGGGCTGTCCAGGACCGAGGTTGGGGACCTCTTCAATGATTTGTTGGTTTTGTTCCTGACCGTTGCCATTTATATTTCTCCCTTAGGTTTACCATATTTGAAAACGACACCAGATTCAAATGAATGGGTCGTTATGAAGCTCAGCAGAAGCCTGATAACAACCCATCCATCTGAATCAGGTGTGTTGGAGCAGGGAAACATACAGGACAGGGGGTCCCGAGGACCAGGATTGAGAAAGGCTGATTTCATGAATGCTGAAAACCTGGGTATTGTGTTTGGACCAACACTTAAATGACACTGTCCAGCTCTTAATTGAGCATGAAGATGTCTTGTTTTAGGAACTGGCGTTGAATCTCTGACTAAAAGTCATTTGCAAGGTTTCCTGAATGAAATTGTTGTATTTTTTAAACGTGATAACTTTAATGTCAATAACTTCTAAGCATCGAGGAGTAAAGCTGTACTTTCAAACATATTTCCAATGCATAGTCAATGATGCGATTCAAGAATCCTTGTTAGTAGAAATTTGCAGTTTTACAGTCGTGTTGGAAGTTCGGATTAAATTACCCTGATTTACTAAAACTGATTATTGATTATTTAGATTATATTGCTTTGAATAGTAAACACTCACTAAACAGTTACTGTAACATTTCTCAGTGCAAAGGTCCAACAAAAGAAACCAATTGACTTGTATTTTTAAAAGTTGTGATTGATCTGAATCGTAATTTCCAATAACCTATAGTTACACATTTACATGAATTACGCCAACGTATACAAAGCCGTATATCATATATGCTTTTACATCAACACAAAAGCACATTTGGTCCTGTGACGTCAGGCTGACTATACCTGGTGATATTTTAAGGCGTGCGCAGTACGCCTAGGTAAACATTCCTTTCCATAGCCTTCTGCCATTGCAGTGTTAACTGATTTGGCTATGGTTGAATTATCTGTGAGTTTACTTACGACACAGAGCACCAATAAGAGGGCAGAAAGGTGCGCGATCCACCAATTGGATTTTTCTTGGAGGAATGCGGCGGTACGACTCAATAAAGTCGAATGTTAAAATGTTCCTTTCACATTGATTCTCCAAATCAATTAGACTAGCAGTCACGATTCGGATCTCGTCCCCAAAACTGCTAATCTGTATAATCAGGTACAGGTGAATATATTTAAGAGTCTGTTTTAAGTTTTAGAATTAACTTTATTATAATCAGTGTTGTAATTATATTGATTTTCGGCCCGGATCCCGCAGAAAAAGTTTTCCGACAACATCAGAGCTAACTGACGAGGACTACACAAAAACATGGATTTTAAAATGATGTATTAAAAAGGACCTTTTCCAGCGCACAAAGTGTTTGACTTCTGGGAGGTTACTGTGCTTCACCAGGTAAGTGACTCCAAACAGGTGCACTGCGTATCCTTGAAGGGTCAGTCATAACTCAGAGTTTTCTATGTTCTAGCCTTGTTGGTCGCATATTATAACGTGAACACGGGCGTATGTTTTTGATCACGTCGTTTATCAAATATATACCTACGAATCTCGACGGACGTTTAAATTTTGCACCACTAACGGATGATCATTATTATTATTGTTACTGTTATTATGATTATAATTATTGTCGTCGTTGTTGTTAATTACTTTTGTTTGTGTCTAGAAGAGATGAGCGATATGGCTGAGAGAAGTCCATGGTGGAGATCTTTTACGTTGAGGAAGAAGAGCGCATGGCCCAGAGAGTCGGTAGTGGCCCATCAAGACTGTGGTCCGGAAACTCGGTCCGGCGCAGAAAAGACTCCCTGCTCCCAGGTTGACACTGATTCGGAAAAAAATCAAAACACTAATCTAATCAGTGATGAAACGTATGACGATTCACACTTTGAACCGGCATTCAATGAAAAGACTGATCGACGTAACCTGAAAGTATCCCGTTCGGGTCGTTTTAAAGAAAAACGGAGAGTGCGGCCGACCCTACCTTCGAATAACAACGTGTACGAAGGAAAGATCGCTGCTGGCAAAGACGGCTTCCGCTGACTGGATAATCATCACCGACTACTTTTCCACAAACAGTATAAACTCTGGCAACCCAGAATATATGTGGTTTTAATAATAAATAAGTTACTGTAAGTTACAAAATATTGGCGTTTGCGCAGTCTGAAGTTGATGACTACGCGGTGCGTGGAGTAGAATCACAAAACTGATGGACGAAAAATTAATTGTGAAGAACATCTTGAAGCAGTAACGAAAACGACGAGAACTGCATTATTGTGATATAAGGCATAGTAATTAGTTGTAGAGCGCAGCGAACATCGGTGTGGACACGATTTTGAGAAGGGGGTTAATCGATTTAACAAAAAAATAATATCGGTATGGATAGTTCGATGTTCGCCCCTAGCTACACCGGTGGCAGCGAGTGCCCGATCTTTGCTATAGGAGCCTAATGGTGTGAGGGTTAAAAGCATGTTCATTTTTTGCTCATCGCGTCATATATATTCGATTTGTATACATTGGGTATTTATTAATTATTATCCAAATGCATTCAACAAGTTTGGGAAAATGCGTAAAGTGTGTAATGATGTAATGACTTTTGATGAAGGATTGCGGGTTTGTTCATTGTTTAGCGTATGTTGTTTTTACGAGCTGTTGAATTCAGCATATTCGGGACAATAGTTCTACGAAAAAAGGAGATAACTCGCATAAACACAAGCCGCAAGGACACGTAACGAAAATAAATTGAAATGGACGCACGGAACTCAGAGATAGGAAGGATTTGGTCCTCTTGGCTGGGTCGCTTTGGCTTGCGTGAAGGTGAATAAAATGAAGATAGGAGTTTGTGAGGCAGATCATAGGAAAATGGATGTGGAGATTTCAGGGTTTTAGGTGGACAGTGGAAGAAGGCATTTAGAGGACCATAAAGGGACACTTCAGATGGGATTCACCTATTCCTTTTTACGTTTTATAAATCGCACAACACATTGCTCTGCAATCAGACAGACAGTCAAAAGGTGGAGATACAAATTACAGTCCTTAGCTGACCCAGAGTTATGTCGGTAATGAAGAAAATATAATTTCCTGGTCTGGGATATCTAGGACGTCCCATTTGAGAATGAAAGCAGTTCCGACCTGTGTGGGGCACCATTTTCTAGCACCTTTTCAGTAGTTTGGGCCAAGACACGGTTCATGCTTAAATTGCAGTAGTGTAAACTTGGTGTCCTTCCATCTATTAACTGTTTTCAAATGTAATTCTATTGATTTAATTTTGTATAGTGCAATATCTTCACAATGAGTAGAAAATGCAGGGTTTTTTTCAATGTACATGACTTACGTGATGTTCTAATGTCAAATTCACCAGAACTATTTACTGACCAATACAATTGATTTGAAGGTTCCTTCAGTTTAGCCAGAGATAGCTTTTGTTTGACATTTCAAGGGCTGTACTGTGTTGTACTGAAGCAAGTTTGATAATAACTGTGGGTGATAATAAATGAATTCTCTGTGGATCTGTGTGGCACTTGGAACATTAATCTATGATTCCCATGCATTGTGCATCAGTTCCAAGGAATCTATTTAACGCTTTCTTCTTCTGTTCCACTTCACATTAGTCAAGACCGCCGTTTTTCGTTGCCAGCAGTATTTCAGTGCCTCTCTCAGTGTACTGACAATTTTGGTGCTGGAACTCTAGAAATGAGGAATTATTATTACAGTTGTATATGTATAAATATGTGTTCTTTTAAAGAAGGATAAATAAAAATGGTATTTTGCTTTTGCTTAACTTCATGTATGACTAGTTTAGGTCACTAGAGGTAATCGGTTATTGGTATTGCAGTGCAAGTTTAAGTGATATAACATTTTGCCGGAGGAAATCTCCAGACATGAAACTGTTATTCCACAATCAATCCTATGACCATCCCTATGTTAAAATGCTTTCTTCTATAATAATAAATTATATATATATAGGGGCTTGTAGTTGAAACACATTGTTTAACAATTATGACAGAGCTTGATTCAATAAATGTATTCTTTAAATAGAGATCCACTTAAGACAGGCAAAATTACTCCATAGCAGGGTTATAGAGCTAGATATTTTGATCTTCCCTCATTAGTCTGGAGGTGAAGTCTGTTTCAAGGTGAGAAATTATAACCATCTAGCCACATACCTTCTGACAGCTAATTTAACCCCGCTTCTCCTGGTCGGCTGTAACCCAGAGAATCGGAATTCTCAAAAAATAAAGTTTTGCTTCCGTAGCTTCAGGCATTCAGCATTCTAATGTAGGAATTCACGTAAATCTTCTGGGTCCCGCACCTCCTCGCGCGACACATTTATTATCCTGACCGACGTTACCCACTCAACGATCGCATATTCTCTGCTTGCCTCCGTTTGACCTTTATTGTTCTTTGCTCTGGATGGGAGCGTGAGCACAATGAGGAAAAAAAAAAAACTTTAAAATGTACATGTATATTTCTGAATCTTGCAACCTGTACGAAAGTACATTACTGCCACCTAGTGTACCAGAACTTGAATGTGAATTGATCCCTGAAAATATGGGTCCCATTTGGGACCATAAAACCGTTCAGCCAAATCCCATCTGTAACTATTCACCACCCTCGACAGTGAACTCCCACATTCTCAACGAAGAAGGGTAGCATTAAACAATAACAGTGTACCCTGCCTTTCCTGAGGAGAATTAGGATACGTCATGCTACGTATCACTCTATTTAACCCCAATTCGTTTCTGTAACTCACAATTAGATACAATCTAACGCCCCTGCAATGATGATAATGCTACCACACACTAACGTCATGACAACTCCTGTATCTTCAGTGGTTTCCCCTCATACACTAATTTCTCATGCATTTCAGCCTCTAACAATGTGAGCGTTATTTATCTCATTTCTACCAAGGCAATCTCACCTTACCATTGATCTACACGGGCACTTCGAATGTCATTCTTGCGTTGAATTATTTAAAGCCACTTCATTACACTACAGCTATAACAGTGTATGTGTGGATTTTATAATTGGGCTCAGACTATTTGATTTGATACTTGCATACCTTATAAATATATAATCTATACTCCACACACATGATGTGAGCCTTTTTCTCACACAAAATAATAATAATAATTTTAAAAAAAAATTTAAGTAAGAAATCAGAAATGGACCATACAATTTTCGAAATGGTTTTGAGATCGATTTAAAAAAAAAAGTGGCATTTATACAACTGACCTACTTTAAATTGGAAGAAGTTCTAAATATACGGCAGAAACAACAATAAAATTCACAATTGGCACAGTATTTCACTTGTAACAATACTCCTTTTTAAAGATGCACACAGTCCTGTCATTTAAGGCCCAACAACCATGTACCCTGGTTTCTATAGCTCATCGTGCTTGTAGGTGAATTCTCTGGCCGATATAAACCCATCTTTATCTTCATCTTCTTTCTTAAAGATATCTTCAACCATCACCTCGTGGTGGGTGTCATTTGCAGGGTAACCATGACGTTCAAACTCTTTCTGCAGATACCGTTTCACCTGTTTTCAACAGAACAAAGGCTTATTCAACCAGACAACGCAACAGTTGTCCAAAAAATTGGGGGGGGGGGGGGAGGACACACATCTATACCACCATACATCAGATTACTGAGCGTGTTCAGCCACACACGAACATATCACAACGACAAGGACCCAACTTTTCATGGGGGCCGTTTCTACACAGTAATATTAAAACTTCCCATTGTTCAGCGATAAGATTATAAGACATTTTTCTCACCTCCAACTTGGAAAGCTTCCAGTCATCATTAAGATCCATCTCCTGGAATGACTCATGAGACCTTGGTCCATTTCGGATTTCCATGACCTCTATGTCAAAAACCAGCGTACTTTCTGGGGGGATTTTACCTGAATGAATAATGTTAAAAGTTTATGGAAAGTCACACTCAAAGGGTTCACTTTCTCCATGCAAAGGGAAAGATTGAATCTGACTATAACGCACATTAAAGTTTATCACCGAATGCTTTTAGAACCAATTCAAAAGACAACCACGTTCCAGTTCTCGAATTGACATTTTGTTTACCTTTTGATTACTTTCAACACATTTTTTAAAGTGGTGAATAACATCACGTCTCATCTTCTCCGTATCGAGTTTCGTCTTCACCTACACAGGACCGCATAAGCCCCAACGGGACCACCTTCTAAGCATGCCATTAGACATGTCAAAGACCATGCAGCCCATACCAGAGGTTCAACACCGTTGGGAGGAGAGGCGCATTCCACCGCGCACACACACACACGCACACGCACGCTGGGGGGCGGTCTCTCATACAGCCGTTTTTAGTGAGGTGGCAAAGTTCCTGCGACTCCCACATTCAGCCGCTTTCCGCCGCCGCAGGGAGGCTCACAGACTTAGTCGGGAAACGCAACAACCAAACCAAACCAATCCACTCTGGAGGTCATCCTCTCCTGCAGAAATTAGGAGGACTTCGAAACCAATACGCCCTGCTCCTTTAAACTTAAACTTCTTGCCCCTGCGCACCACGAAATGTTCACAGTTCATTTTGCTATAATTCTTCTCCATCGCCTTGTAGCAGAAATGAGCAGTTAATAAAAGAAAGGGGAAATTTGTGTGCAAAAGAAAATTTACTTTAACTTAAGAAAGAGCATGGGTATGAGACATGCCCTCACTCAGTGTTTACAGGGGCATGAAACTAAAAGGCCAGTAATTAAAATGATGGCTACGTGTGCATGTTTCCTCAGAGAGACCATACCTTTGCCCTCCTTCCCATAAGCAAGACCAGGAGGAACAGTGAGTTTTCTCCTCTCTCCGGCACACATGTCCTGCAGTCCCTTGTCCCAACCTTTGATCACCTCTCGGATCCCCAAAGTGAACCACACCGGGTGCTTATCACCCTGGGTCCGGCTGCCAAGAGATAAAAATACAAATTTTAAAGGAATAGTAATTAAAAGTGATCTTACCGGTGGAACGTTTTAAGATATTAGCACCAGCTGTATCATAGCACATATACACTTTTTTTTGTTGGTTTGGTTTATAAAAGGTGAAACCCAAAAAGATGAATTAAACTTTATATATACACACATTAGACAGACAAAAATGAAAATTTTAGCCATTAAAAAAGATCCACCGTGCATCAATGTTACTACATAGGCTTTTCCATTAACGAACCAAGCATCAGTAAATTGCATTATTGCCCATATAAATGGACAGTTCACCTTGAATGGAACATCGTGCCATTGCTTTCCAAAAATCCTTCGTAGTGCACTAAAAGCATGTCCCCGTACTTGGACTTGCGGTGACAGAGAAAAGGTTTGTGCAAAACTTCGATTTTCACCTCTGGTTCTGGAAGTTTTCCTCCACCAACAAACAAGAACAGCGACGTGCAAAACCAGCTCAAACAAGCCAGAAACATTTTTTTTCCAACTTAAACGGCCGTGAGCGCTACTTTTAGGTTTAGAATATATATATATACACATATATATTAGAAATATGTATTACACGTACCCATTACATGAACAGCAGACAAACGAATACGTGGCAGACCTAGTACTACTTTGTAGTTACAAAAACTGTCTTGTTCTCCAGAATGACCTTCCTTCAATGTGATTGGTGAGAATTTGTAGAAGCAACGCCTTACCTATACTTCCGCTGTGTTTATTGGATTTAATGCCTGCTTTGTTTCATGGCCACACCCATATCCGCCGGGTCAGGGACTACCTAGACAAAGACCGTTAACTACTCTAAACCCTCTTATAATTCAAGTTGTAAAGTTTCCTGCAACAGACATTTGAATTTTTGTAGTGAATACGACGTCCTTTAATTTAACATGACAGCAATAAACATGAAATAAACTAGGCATCTCAAAAAGTACTACACATTAATATAGCCAAGTAGCATATATATATATATGGTCAAAAATATTGTTCTGACTATATAAGTGACATTACAGGATAATTTGTATTGCTTTCACCAAAATCACATCCTCTAATTAGAAAGCAACCAGGAAAGTTTTCGCATTTTTCAACGAGATCAACGAGAGGGTTCCGGTAATTTGTTAATAATGGACTATTGACCAGCCTGCTGAAACGAAGTGGCAGATCTTGTACTAATCCACCATCTTTGGTTCTATTATTTCACAGATGAGATCCACGTGATGTCACGTAAACGGGGCTGGGCTTCAGGTTCAGAGGAGAATTCACGAAGCCATTACGCCCAGAACAAGCGTAGTTCTAATAAGAAATGAACACTTGGTTGGCAAAGTTACGGAAATCGCATTTGCGAATTAAATAGAGACTATCGGATCAGTTAAGTATAACCTTTTAACAATGAACTGTAACAAACGTAGGAAATAAATAATGGAAGGGATACTTTACAAGTGGACTAATTATATAAGTGGTATGTATCAATATTTAAACTGAAAAAGAGTCGTGAATGTGAAAATGCGCTGGGTGGCTTTAGCTAGCTACAAATCCAGGCACAAATGTAGGGTAGTCGCTACTTATTTTACTTTTCTGTGTGTATGCTATTGCTGGATGACTGGATTTAAATTGAGACGATTTCGGGCCATGGCTTGTAATCTGCTTGTTGATAATTATGTCTTACAGACACATGTCAAACGTTAGGATGTTGAGTTCTCCAGTTGGGTGTTTTCACTATTTATTAAAATAAAAACTACACTAGTTGTCTAAAGCTTTGCACTAGCTAACCGGCTCCAGATTTGGACACAACAACAACGACAGCCCTTGTGTAATGTCAACTAATCCTGACCTAGAACATACCGCCTGGGATATTGTAGTCGGCTGTTTATTTTTTCTTGACGTAATAATGTTAAATGATTTTTGACTTTCCTCGTTTTTTAAAATGTATTTTGTTTTGACACGACACGACGCGGCACTGCAAGGTCTAGAATAACGTACGTACGTCGTGGCCACTGTGTTAAGTGAGATAAAGTGACTTTATCAAGAACGATCTGTGTCTTGCTCATGCTTTCTAAATTTTCGCAAAAACACTGAATTTAATCAACTTTTTAAAAAATAAATTCCCTATCTAGGTTGGCAGCCTCGCTGGTTTGTACTTGAAGGAGGAACTCTGTCATATTATGACTCTCAAGAAGATGCTTGGAAAGGTTGCAAGGGAAGCATCAAAATATCGGTGTGCGAAATACAAGGTAGTGTGAAATGGCATCTAGACAATGCTAATTATAGTATACTGTAAGGCTACATTGACATACATATACTTGTTGTAAACCTACATCCAGCATTTTCAGCCAATCATTTTAAAGTAAATTCTCATATTCAAACTATGTCATAGATTAGACTTCTGTCAAAATGTTCCGAAGTTAGTAATACTGCCGGCTGTCTTTTTATAAATGAATTAAGATTAGATCAGCTCTGCTGTGCGTATCCTGTTGTGCCCAGTTGTTTAAATTTAAGACTTGCAAATCCATTTAAAGTTGAAGAGGAAATGCTAGTGATTTTTTTTAAACCAGAGTAGGGAAACTACACAATATCCTTTCTTCTCCTCGCAGTCCACCCCTCAGATTTCACACGGGTGGACCTGACCATCCCAGGAGAGCAGTACTTCTATCTCAGAGCTATCAATGCTGCGGAAAGGCAGAAGTGGCTGGTTGCCTTAGGAACCGCTAAGGCTTGTCTCACAGACAACAGGACCAAGAGAGAAAAAGGCAAGCACTTTGAATGCTTTAATTGTTACTTTTATTACTATTACCGTCACACCCATTTCCTTACTACGTCAAGACTGGGTCCTCCGATTATCACCTACACCTCTACATGTTTCCTGTGTGGTTTCATCTTTCTCTCTCAACCCTAGTCTATCTGTTTTAGGTCATTTCTTCAATGTCTTGTTTTTGGTCTGGGGTTGTCGTGCATCAGAATACGTTATCGTCCTTTGTCATTCTTCTGTTCTCCACCTTAGAGATTCAGGAGAGCACAGAGGCCCTGAAAAC
Source organism: Hiodon tergisus (assembly GCA_025775045.1). NCBI lineage: Eukaryota > Metazoa > Chordata > Actinopteri > Hiodontiformes > Hiodontidae > Hiodon > Hiodon tergisus. Next base: position 14,125 of record JAOVYW010060435.1, read on the forward strand.
GAAGATGTCCGAATTGAGGCTCTACTGCGACCTCCTCCTACAGCAAGTCAACAAGATCAAGGAGAACTCGCCGCTGGAAGAGCCAAGTGCTGTGGTAGAGGTGAGCTACAGTTCGTTGTGAACTAGCCTCAACCGTGTGAATTTGAAGCTATTGGATTGGATGGACAGTCACTGGGGCGTTTCGGTGGGGGGGGG
>JAOVYW010060446.1:6050-22417 GCA_025775045.1 Hiodon tergisus
AACTAGAAAGCGTGCCAGTGAGATGGGTTTCCTGCCACGTCACCAGCCGTGAGAACTAGAAAGCGTGCCAGTGAGATAGGTTAAGAGGAGACTGAAAAGGTAAGGCATGGTTACCTGTGCATGAAGCTGTAGTGGTCTTCAGGACACCGAGGACGGTCTGCAGAGGGTGAAAGAGCTGGAGAAGCAGCTCTATGGTGGAGGTCCTCACTGAGGAGCCAGGAAAACACTTGTCCTTCACGCCGGTCCCCAGAGACACACACATCACTGTGGGGCAGATATACACACACACAGTTTACAGCAGAACCGAGAGAGAGAGAGAGAGAAAGACACATTACTGCCACACCATTTCTCAAAATGAGGACAGAGCCACTCTGTACAATATAAAGCAGGCAGACAGGCATTGTGCCATTCAGTTACTGTTCAACTGAAGGGGTCAAACAGGTGTGCTGACTCAAAACCGCCCACCCCTCTGGGCTCTTCACACGCAACAGAGGATGGAGTAGCAAACTGAAAACAGCCTTTCAGCAGCAGTCTTGAGGGTTAATTCAGACTGAAGGAGACACTTGTTGGTCACGGATTAACTGTTGCAGTAGGTGACCACGCTTGGTTCCTATCAGCTAAAAACAAGAAGAAGCGGATCCAGTGATCATCAACACTGGTCAAAGGAGAGGAGAGGAGAGGAGAGGAGAGGAGAAATAAATAAATAAATAAAATTACCAACAAAACAAAAAACATTTCGCCCGGTTTCTGCTCCGTCAGTATTTGCCGTGAGCAGCATCAAGTCAATGGACCCATCCTGCCTGGTGTCAAAGGTACAGGCTGGTGGCAGTGATGGTAATGGTGTGGGGAATGTTTCCCTGGCACACGTTAAGTCCCTTAACACCAGTTGAGAAAGGTTTGAACACCACAGGGTATCTGAACATTGTTTCTGACCATGTGTATCCCTTCATCACATGGGTACTTCCAGCAGGATATGACCCGTGTCAAAAGTGCGCACTAACTTACTATCATGTTCCTGAAACCGGTTTACTTAAGTATCCTGCACAGTTCTCAGACCTCATTAAAATAAAGCAGCTTCGTGATGAAATGCCCTGGCTGACGGCAGTATGAACGTCCCGCCATCCAAACTTCAGCCTCTTTGTGATGAAATGGACCGGCTGGATAAATTTAGTAGAATCTGATTAATTTAGTCAGGCCATTAGTCAATCCTTTGGTGCCCTCTACAGGCAAAAAAAAAAAAAAAACTAATTTCAGCTGTTGCTTACCTTCATCCCAGCGCTGGAATGCAGTGTTGGCCACCATTTGAGTGGAGAGGTCGATTATAATTCCCTCACATTCGGCGGGGAACAGCCCTGGAACACATACACATAAACAGTCTCGGCCAAAACCATTTACATAATTTCACTTCTTCAACGAAGACCACCAACAATGCTTGCAATCATGTATTTAGATGCCATTCTAACAGGAAGAACATCGGTTAAAGTAATATAGCCAAGACATACCTTTAAGTTAAGTTAAGTTACACTGACAATGCTGCAAAGGGCACTCATACAACCCTGTTGCCATCGTAGTCGAGAACCGCACCGATCCGATCACATTTCCTCTGTCATAGCCCAAACCAGGTGGTGACTTCCGCCACCATCCAGCCATGTGATCAGGCTCTACGGTGCCAGGAAGGGTTTTCGTGTTTCAGTGCTACTGCCGTTTCAGTGAGGTTAGACACAACCACACTTTTCATTTCCATCACAACCAGGAAGCCGGAAAACACAAAAAGCCTGTGGGGATTTTACCTTTTGGTCTTCATGCCAACAGAATCATAATACTAAATGACCTTCAAAATGGCTCTGCAACATTTTTTTTCTACTCAAGTTATTGGCAATGACAGAGGTAATGACAGAGGTAATGACAGAGGCAATGACAGAGGCAATGACAGAGGCAATGACAGAGGCAATGACAGAGGCAATGACAGGTCACATGTCAAAAGGGAGTACACCCTACCTTCTCGATAGCCACTCTGCAGTTCCTTCAGCACCAGACACACTGTCTCCTCCTTACACTGATTCAGGCTGCCCAGGAGAACATGGGGCCCAGGGTGACAGAACAGGGCCAAGAGGGCTCGGCCCAAATCCCTCCACAGAAGGTGTCTGTACTGGGCCTGCAGAGCCACCACCGCGTCCCTCCTCCCCACATCCTGCCACTGGACGGGTTTGCGTCGTCTGTCATCGGCCCCCTCCATGTCTTTGTGCTGGAACATGTGGTCACTGGCTGGGGGTTCCAGTGGGTCTGGCCTGGGTCTATTCATAACATGTGACACGAACAAGTCTGTAGAGGACACCAAAGCCCGAAAGAGCCTCTCGCTAAATTCTCCGTCCTGCTTGACAAAAGCTGCCAGGGGGGCAGGAGGGGCCCCTGGGCAGGTGTCGTTGGCCCCTGCCGTAGAGCACAGGCTGGCTTGCAGGGAAGAGGGGTCAACTTTGCTCCAACATTGGCCCTGGGGGCTCTGATTGGCAGCCCAGCGATGGAGACGCGCAGCCGGCACACGAACCCGGTGCTCAGCTAGGATACCCAGCAGCCGGGCCACGGAGAACGGCGAGGGCGGGTGGTTCTGCCCGGGCCGTGATGCACCGCGGCTGGAGCAGAATCTCCGCTCCCTCAGGACCTGGTTAAAAGTGGTAACGCCTGAAAGCAGGTCCTCCAGGGCCTCCTGGGGCACACTGGCCGGCTCTGTGAGCCCCAGGATGGAGAGGGACGTGTGGATGTACCGCTCCATCAGCGTTAGCGCTTGCTGTGCACGGAGCCCCAGAGCCTGCCGCATGTGAGCCCGCTGGGGCCAGCTGTTTGCTCCAACACTCCGACATACGCAGTCCCAGTGATCGACATGGGTCCTCAGCTCGGCGCAAAGCGCACCGACACCGTGCAGCCAGGTGGGGGCAGGCTGCTCAAGGCCCCGTCTCCGAGCAGCCAAGGAGAGTTTCTCCTGCTCCAGCAGGCCGGCTAGGCTGGCCACAAACGAGGCAGCCGTCCTGGAGCAGCGGGCGTACTCGCGGAGGAAAAGGAGCTTGGTCCGCTCGTCCAGCAGGTCCTGGAGCTGCCCGTAGCGCTGGCTGAAGGTGGCGGCCACCAGGTGGCGGTCTAACTCTCCGTCGGAGGAGAAACCCCTGACGCACCCACGCCCACCCGAGCCGGGCACCCTGTACTGTCGGTTAAGTCCCAGCAAGCACTGATCCAGCCGCTGCAGGTACGAGGAGGAACGGGAAGAGAGATCCTGGCCAGACGCAAGCGAGTCCTCACTCTCCATGTCCGAGCTGCAGTCATCAGGCTTCTGCTTCAACGGCCGCCTGAGTCCAGGTCAAGTCGACGACTCAGGAGGGCTTCAGCCTTCTGTAGTGAGCGTGTTAATGAACTCTGACCCCACACAGCTGGGAGAGAAAGGACAGTCCAGTGGTCACTGATACACAATACAAAACAAATGCACAAACATACATACATACATGCACACACACATATATATACACACACACACACAAAACGTGCCTCAATACAAAACACAAATGCACAAACACACATATATATACATATATATACACATATATACACATACACACAGATAAAATGTGCCTCAATACAAAGCACACGCACACACACACACAGACACCATGTCATTTGAACAGCAAATTCACAAAATCAGCTCAGAAAAACTAATTTCAAATACAATTTTTATGCAAACTTGTGGGGATGGTTAAGCTAACACCATCAATGGACACATTTTAAATTAAATACGTTTGTCATTGTGTCTCTCAGCACGGAAAGCATGATTTCAACCATGTCAACGTATCCAACCTTGTGAAACTGTCACTTGCACCTTCCAATCAGACGTCAACAACTTCAACTCGTTAATGACAGGTCAGGAAGTAGCATCCCGATATGCGAAAGCTGAGGCAGATACACACATTCAATTGTGCTTTAATTAAATTAATTAAACTAATATTTTTAAGTTTTTCTACGGTCTAAGTTAACAAAAAAATTTATTTAAATGAAAATTTTTCTGTAAAAATGTGTCTGGCAAAATATTCAAAATATTCAAAATCTTAAATTAATATTGAAATAAGGAATTTAACTGTTACCGTTTTGTCGAACTTATTTTCAATAAACAACATCAGAATTAATATCTATGTTAATCGGAGAATATGATCCTTTTATCGTCAAAGATCTATTTTGATCTAGCTAAGCCATTTAGAATTCCTAGAAGGGTTAATTCGTCACCGTGTAGTCCTAAAAATGCAAAAATAAGATTACATAAATGTCCTTAATAGGACAAAGTACTGGCCTACATTCCGCAATTCCACTCCGTTCGGTTCAGTTCAATTTGCAGATGACAATAATTAAACTGCGCAGGCAACATACCTTTGAAATAACCACAAGAATTGATCATATAGGAAGAGAGCAGGTTAATATAGCGTTCACAGACTTCGCATGTCATGGTCCAAAGGCATAAATAAATTGACGTCTTCTAGTCCTCCAGCTAAAAACTCCAGACCCACCAACACTCTCACTATAAACCACGAACATACTTTATTTTATACGCTCTTTTCTGCGACCAGCGGCACGTCGTCGGTTGTAGTTGTTTTCAATTAACTCCTATTTGTTGTGTGCCGCAATTGTTCAGAGGAAACGTCCATGGCAGAGTCCAGAACTATTTATAACAGGTAGCTGCTTATTATTGTTATTATTAGCTACACGTAATCTGAACATTAATCCGCTGGCATTCAGACAGCGACAAACTCGAACATCCCGGTAAAATCTGCGTCATCACGACCTCGGTTCTCTCACTGGCGGCCAATCACTGCAGAGCGCTCTCTAGTACCTAGTTGCGCCTTTAAATACGTTTAATACACACATCGAAACACCATCGAGGGAGTGCAAGGTAATAAGAGTAATGACAGTGTGTTTGTTTTTATATTAAAACATTAACCGTGCAACCTGACTAATATTCTTTAAAAAATTAAACAGTGTCTAACTTAGACCGTAGCAAATGAAACAATCCGTAAACCAGCACACGTTTCTAGAGAGCGTCAATTGCTCCGCTTTTATTGGATTTTCTTTAAATCGGTTTATAGCAGTAGAGTGTAAGCGGCCTTTGTAAACAAGCATGTATGCATAACTAAATGCATGTCTTATAACAAAGCCGTTTGCTATTTCAGAAGTCAAGTTATAAATCCCGCTGCTGGTTCAATGAGAACGAAAATATTTGTCCTAAAATTTAGGACCTAAATGTATAAGTGTTAGGTCTGGTGCGAACTCACACAGCACTTGACCCACTACTGTGAAGCATTTGGCGGGGGGGGGTCATGCCATGGGACTGTTTTCATCAGCTTGTCAGGGTAAAGGGCAACATTGATAAATACAGCCAAATCCTACAGGAAAACCTGCTTCAGTCTGCAATTGACCTACTTGGACTGCGATTCACCTTCCAACAGGACAACAGCCCAAAGATATTTGGGTTTATTACGTTTGTCCATGCACGCATACCGTAGTGGGGTTATACAGGGGCACTATGGGATATTGGAGGTATCGTTGTTAGTGGTTCTGCAGTTCGTAATAAAGGTGGTAGAACGCCGTGTCCTGTTTCCTCCTGGCAAGTTATAAAGAAACCCTCGAGATATAACAAACGCGTACAGAGAAAGCAATACTGGAGTGGATTAAAACCAGGAAGTGAATGCCCTAGGGTGCCCCAGTCAAAAACCACACTCATAAACGATCGAGAAACAATGGCAAGACTAGAAGATTTATGTCTACCGATACCTGTTCAACTTGACAGAAATTGAACTATTTTGCCAGGAAGAATGGGCGATCATTGCACAATTAAGATGTCCAAAACCTAGTAAAAGACTGAATGGCCGCTGAAATGGTTCTACCAAGCTGTGACAGTGACAAGATATTTTTTTCTTCATCATTATTATTTCTCAATAACTAGTGTTTCACTATAAAAAATTATCTTGCCTCTTCAAAGTTCTGATCAGACCTACTCGAGTAGGTTGTGTAAATCAAAGGAAAAATATTTTAATGGATTAAGATTTCAAGCTTTAACCCAGCAAACAGAATTACATTTTTCCACTTAAATAAAACTCAAATAACATAACGATGAATTATACATAATCAAACCGTAAAGTATACATATAAATAGTGTCTGATGTAGAAAAGAAATTAACATAGAGTAGTGAATCAAATGTTTAGGTCATCTTCCTATTAAACACAACTGAGGAAGCAGAAGAGTTAATAACTACTTTTAGGCAGGATCACTGATATTAGAAGAAAAAGAAAAAAACCCGAACTGTGCTAATGTATCTCGGTTCGTCGGTACAAATCTTGCCGCCCTACACGCGGAGAATGAGGGGGTTCGATCAGGCTTCTTCAGTACTAGTAATCTTCCAGCCAATCATCTCTTTTCCACACAAGAGGCTCAGCATCGATTGTAGGAGAGGCACGTCCCTCCCAACAGCAATGACAGCTGGCCGGCGTCTCGCTTTTTTATGAATTAACTTTTGGTAACTTTTGCTTGGTAAAACAATTTGTTGTTGTTGTTGTTGTTTTTTTATTGGGGCAGGTTCATTGTGGTATAATGTAATAGATAATAATATAATAAGCTTCCTTGCTAATAGCAAAGATATCACAAATGCAATGAATAAGACAGTTAACCAAATAATCTAACAATGCAGTTCTTAATCACCCTGACACACATGCCTAAAGTACTTCGAAATCAGAGCTACAATGCTAAATGTATTAATCACGTATGGTTTATTTATGTCATTAATTTGATGTAAGTTCGGTTTTTCCTTACAAGGGGGCAAATATTTATGCTTGCTTATAATTAAAATACAATCCTGTATTATACGTTATAATCCAGTCCATTTAAAAAACTTGCCAGGCAGACAAGTCTTTTTTTATTAAGCAACTTGTCATCCTGCGGTTAGCCAGTTACATAGGTTGTCATGGTAAAATTGGGTAGATTTTGCTTTGCTTAGCAGTGTAGTATTATAGAAAGAGAGCCAGAGTGTTAATAGATCCTTATAGAGATATTTGTTTTATTGTTTTTTCTGTTTGGTTGTAAAATGTCCAGCAAATAAGTAACACTATTCAAAGTGATTGTAACACAACAACCCTTTCTCCATACAGCAAAACAGCAACGCTACAGAAAAGCTGAAAATAACATGGCATTTGAAACTGAGTGATACAATGTGCCAGAAATCATACTACTCAGTCTCTACTTGATTTGCCTAGACGTCTATAGATTGGATATGACGTAACAGTAATTAAATAATCCGGTTGCCGTTGAGAGCTACGCTGCCATTTTTATTTTAAATTTAAGATTAATGTTGTACCGTGAAGTTATTGCTATGCCAAAACTGGGTATTTAAATGTGCACAGCGTTTTGCAAATGCTTTTATACATACAATAAATGTAGTAATTAATATAGACCCTCTTCCACTCCAAGTGGAATACTGAATTCTGTGTTTTGTGTTACGTACTGCAACCAGATGATATAGTCAACTAAAATGCTTTGGGACGATGTTTAATAACGTTAGCTATTCGTGTTCTCCCTCACAGCAGCGGTGTTTCCCTACGTTGTTTTTGGCGGCACGTTGCGTCTGTTGGTTTTTGTTACAACGAAGCGACTTATTTAAACCCTCACTTGAAGCCACATCATATTCTTTTACTACTTTTGTTGGGTCGTAAAATATTAAACATGGTCTAATTCGAAAAGAGCTTTGATCTATTTCTCAAGTATATATAACCACTAACCATTTCACATTGTTCGCGATATTTGCAATAATTCATCGCAGGCGGGATGCTGTCGATCACAGCACTTTCACATAGCAAATACGTAACAAACACAGTTTACTATAAGACGCTAAGCCTAAAATCAACTAGTATTACTTGGCTAGCATAGCTATAGAGTACATTTCACCAGTGTAATAATACACCGTTATAACAAGGAGGGCAGCAAGTTACTAGTTCAACGCTGATTTGCAATTTAAAAATGTACAGAATTTAAAACTCACCGTAGCTGACCCATCTGTATTCCTTTCCAAGCTGAAGTGTGCTGTAGTGAATGTTAAGCGCCATCTTCCGTAACATTCGGGACACCCTTCTTGGTTTCTAGGAAGGGCTCCCGTTGCTAGGTTTAAGATTAACATAGAAACATATAACTAGAATGGTTCCAACTTCTTGAATATACTGTTCCTTGCCACAGAGCCTACAACCAACACTTAATAATAATAATGTACGCTCTTGTACAAAGCTGGCTGAATCATATCTGAAGAGGTTTAAAAGCTTTAATTGCTGTAAATGTGCTTCTATCAATAATTAAATCGGGAGTCGAATTTGTATGCAATCAACACAGCTCAATTTTATTTCAATTTAAGAGTTTTTGCTAATATCTGTCACCCATAAAAAAGCTTTTCAGATACAAAAGCTCACAAATGAGTACAACTCATTGCTTTAAACACAGGTAAAAATCTTAACAGTCATAAAATGATTAAGCACTACACACAAGACACTAAATCTGGTCACTTGTAATTGAAGGCAACAATTTGCAGTGTCAGTTTTAAAAAAATTTGCAAACTATACATTTTTATTTTTTTAACGGCCTTTACAAAGAAAGCCTCCCAAAGAGTGGCAGAGCTGAGACGAGAGGAACGCGGTTGTGAGCCAGATAGGGCTGAGACAGGCGCCAGGTCACCCCAGACACATTTGGTAGAGTGGGAACCGAAATGCTAGAAAGAGCAGGCGAACCATGGAAAAGGGTTCATCCTCAGCCTGTTGTAGCAAACTGCTTTCGCACGAGGATCTGGTTGACCAAGAATCTGGTTCTCGACTCGCAGCCTGCCACAGAGGTGGCAATCCATAGTCAGGCCAGCGTAGTCATTCGACTCTCATGGAACGCCACATTCGATTTTCATGTGACGCATTTCCAGTAATCGTCCCATTCACCCCAAGTAAAGGCATTTGCCCAATAGGTCTTGAATTGACCAGTTTGCTCTTTTGAACCTAACAGCAGCAGGCAAAATATCAGCATGTCCAAACATTTGTCACGCACACCAGAACTGATTAAGCCAACAGTCTGAGAATCTTCAGTATTGAGATTTTCCATTCTAGTTTCAAAGAATACCTCGATATTCAGATGTATATCAAACCAATAAAATGAAAATGGGTACTGCAACATTTGTACACCTTCCAGCTTATACGAGAGCAGGACAAGAAAACTGACTCATCACAAAATTCACAGGAAATTTAGAGGAAAGCGGAAAGCAGGGACATGGGAAACACCAATGCTTCCATGTCAAAATGTGTTCTGGAACTACATCCAGCTGTAGTTCACGTATAATATAAAACACAAATCTTTACCATTACATTATTATCCAAACAAAGCCATTTGTTCCATCTTTATTAACTCATCAGAGAGCATGCAAAAAGTACCTGTGTGACCAGTTCACTCACCCAGGGTTAAAAGTCAAAGGAAACTCAGGAAATTTTAATACTTGTTACATTTATGCAAGTAAAAAGTTACAATTTAAAAATGTACACAATCCAAAACAAATTTATGGAAGATGCACTGAACATCAAAATCTTAGGGAGACAAAAAAAAAAAAAAAAAAACATCTAGAAACAGAATATCTTAACGAAACCAAAAAAACCAAAAATAGAACTTAAGAACTATAGGAAGCAAATGGCACTCGCCCATGTCTGCAAAGTCAGTCGGACTGCGTAGACAGCAGCTGATCTTCGGCTGAGCGCCTTGTCCTGGTGTTAGCAGGACACCTTCCATCACCAGGAACCTTCTGGTTGACATTTACATACAAGTCAATGCAGGCAGCGTGCATCACAAATGCAGCCATTTACTGTCCTCCACCTCATTAAGACACACGTCCAGGTCAAACACCTCCGTTTTCATCATCTTGCTGGGGGTTCCCGAGCAGGAGTTCTGTAACAAAAACATTTTTTGAGAAGGTAGTTGAGTAACTGAATCGTCGGATGCAACTTTTACGCATGTAAATTACACCGGCTTAAACATTCACCCGCCAGCACACGTTTCTAAAATGTAATTTTAGAACATTGCCTTTTGAGAGGAGCTTGACAGATTACCCAATCAATTAATCTGGTATTTACACCGATAGACCCTTCACAGTTAACTGCTGCTACTATGGTGATTCACAAATGATACTTTTGCTCTATAGTCAGTGAACACGCCTCCATTGGTAACAGACATGGACACAGAGCAAGCGCTGCGGAACATTAAAGAATAATTATCCAATACACAAGCTAGTGTTACAGCCACGGCGTGCCACGTGACCCTGAACTACTGGTAACTTTTGGTCGCGTTAACTTTAAAAAATATAAATCAAGAACCCCTGGTCTAGATCAGTCAGTGATGTTCACCATGGTACCGCCGTTAGCATGGCAGTCCTGGGGCCTCAAAACCAGGCATACATTTCATATCAACAATTAACACCCTAAACTACAGCTGGATTGAGTGTAAGCATCGGAATAATGACATTTACTGAAGTTATAAAGTGCTTCTCTCCAATAGGCAATTATAAGACCTATAGCTAGCTACAAAGCACGCAAAATGGAGAAAAGTAGACCGTTTCGACCACTTTAACAACTTATCTACGGAGCTGGATAACAAACATGTCTCCAAGTCAGTTGTTTAAATCTCGATATTAAATTATTTGTTATATAAAAGGACCATGTGTGGTGCCCGGGGAAAACCTGACAGTCAACCTAATCAAGTGTCTTACGTAGGCAATTTCTTTTGGTCTTCGTGATCAGCTGACGCACATCAATCAGGTGACGCACATCAATCAGGTTTGTGGTTTGGTATAAATAAGCATACAGTTACACCCTAATGTTAGACCTGCTTGTTAGTTCAAGGGTGATGCAGAAATCCTAAACACTTTGACATTTACAGTGATACGCCATCTCCCATTTGCACTACAAGGTTGCACACATCTGCTAAGCTACACGTGCAACATCTTCCTCCCCCAAACACTTACCCCAGAAATGGATGCCAAAGACCTGTCCCCTTTAGAGCGAGGGACAGCCTCTCCAGACTCTGTTGTACTGCTGGCCACCGACTCAATCTCCATTATGTCATCAAGGTCTATCTCCTCTCTGAGCAGACAAGAACAAAAAGTGTTACTCTGTCAAAGTGCAGGAAGTTTTCAGCATACACACATACATACACACTATATATATATATATATATACACACACACATATATACATATACACACAAACATATATAAAATTTTAAGACAAACCGTGTGCGCCTCTCTCATATACACTCAGTGGCAAGTTTAGTAGGTATGCTGATTTAGTACTGGATCAGAGAGTGGGTCCATAGACTGGCACAGAAAATAACACCACACTCACTGTGCAACCAAGCAGGAACTGAATTCCATGGCAGGAACTGAATTCCATGGCCATGTGACTGACTGACTGAAGGAGCAATCTTCTCCGTTTCTTAGTTTCCATGTACCCAATAGAGAGGCCACTGAGTGTATTCTCAAACAAAACACTGTATATATGAAAGGATTTGAGCCTGCATTACTCTTATACCACTTAAACTAAACTGAACCGTTAAATTTGCTAACAAACACCCATTACCTGCATCCGACTGAGCGATTCGTAAGGATTAAGACCCAGGGTTCATCATTTACATTACCGTGTACCGAGATTGTGCTTTCTCAACAAGCTGGAAACCTCAGAGGTGGCTGTGACCTGAACACGGGATACGTACATGGCCTGTAGGTCACTGCCCTCCTCCACAGGGGGGTCCCACGCATGCAGCTTCACCCGCCACAGTTTGATCTGCTGGTCCCAAGAACGACGGCTATACTTCTTAAACTTGTTGGGAGTTCGGGGGTGCACCCCAGGTTGCCGTAGATGCCTGAATTAGACCAAATCGAGCAGAAGACCAAGTTTTTTTTATTTATGTCAACATTCCCAGCCTAACAGAAGAAGCAATCTTTTTGAGAGGTCAACCAGGCATGCAGTTAGAATACAAGTGTTAACCCAATTTAACTTTCATAGTACACTCAAAACATTAAGTCTATGAAGAAAATTACCTGTACAAGTTAATCTAGCAATCCAGTTAGCACTGAGTAACATCCGTTACTACCATGACGATGCATGTGAGCACGATTGCATTGTGGCACGCGTAAGCTTTAAATGTCCCGCTATGACAGTCAAAGACATTTTACTACAGCAAATAGCCAGGCCAAAACATGAAACCGGAAACCACTGGGTCATTCATCTTCCTTCTGCAAATCAGTTTTGGTGTTCGTTTAGCCGACATCCTTACCCAAGACCTCAGCGATCTAAAAGTTGTACAACTTGCACTTCTACGTCCGTTTATATAGCTGGATACCAACAACTTCAAATCAGTAGGCCATGCGGCTTCACAGTTGACACTCACTTGGGCACTTCCTTGATGTATCGGTCGTAGGCAAGGGTGTTCTTGCCGTAGCTGATCTGCTTCTGCCTCCTCATCAGCACCGCTTCGTCCGTCTCCATCTCAGAAGGGACGGGAGAGTCTCTGGAGTCCGAGCTGCACGAGGAGAAACGCACAAATGCAAAGCAAAAAAAAAAAGAAGAGGCGTCTCACTTAGTTACAGTTATTTCTAATGACACGGAAAGACTTATTCCCATCCAAGACACCCAAAGCTATATCTAGCCTTCATCAAAACTTCAAGAAAAAACATCAAATAAGAACACACACCTTCCAGAAGAGGTTTTTCTTTCCCTTTCATTAAAGTCAGCTGCCAGGATTCTCCGCCTGTAACTGAAATATATTTGTAAGAAAGTATAAATAAATACTGTTGCCAGACATGTTACTTGCAGAGTTCTCTGGCAAACAAGACAAATCAACAGAACTTCCTTCAATTGGCCAGAACAATGGACACTGGCCCTCAAGGTCTGGCAAACTCTTGCAGTCTTCTCCTGGTCACCGATGACAACCATGGTCAATCACAGCACGGCACGTCATATAGACACCATGGGTAAAAATATCTAGCCTTTTTGTTTGGTAATCAGACACTTGGCCTTCCGTCAGATTAATGTAGAAGAAAGAATTCTTCACAGACAGACATGTAATCCCTCGAGCTCCCCTGCTAAACTGCACCATTAACTTATATTTAAGTAAAATAGTCAAAATAGCCTCATATTAACAAATTCAAACTGGTACAGCAAGATGTTCACTGGTGGAAAGCCTACTGCTATAAACAGGAATTGAAACCGGAGGGTAAGCAAACAAATGCTCCTGGAACAGTTTGAGTATTGAAACCTAATGCATACTCTCACAGCTGACTGGACATAAACCTCTGAAGACACCAGTAAGAAGCCGCTGCTGACCGTTGCATGTCCCGACGGACACCCATGCGCATCTCGTCCTTTTCCACCTCGCTGCCCCAGTCTGGGCATCTAGACACCGCGCCTTCGCTTTCAGGTGTGGTGAAGCTGAAAGAGGCCGACCGCACTTTAAGCACTCTCTCCACAAAAATACATTTTTTAAATGTTATTCAAAAAAACCTCTACACAACGTCACTTTTAAAGCCATTTTTATATACACCAGAAAAGGCAAAACTGTACCTTGTTGGCCTGTTATCTGTGTATCTGTGACTTTTTCCACCTTTCTCTCCATCGAACACAGTGGAGTCAGGATCGCCCTGTCTTCTCAAACTTCCATCTGCTCCTCGTTTTCGGCTCTGAGACCACCGTGATGTACCATTGCTCCTGAAATCGCAAACTGCCACATAAATTGCAATTCCCGCTGTCAAGAAAAAACAAGTCTGTATTCAAGTAGAGGACTTCTGTTCATAAAGCGACACATCATCGTATTATTTATTTATTTTGGCAGAGGGAACGAAAATGACTGCTTAAACCGGTTTACCCCATCAAACGATGATTAGGGAAATGCCTGGATTAACACCCGAACAGTAAATATTATATACAACGTAACGGATAAACAAAAGGCAGATCGGTAACCACAACTAGATATAACAGGGAACTGTATTAGTTATTCAAAATTCGCGCCAACCGCCATTTTAGATCATGGATTTACATGTTCCTTAAAACTCGGAAACCACCCAATATGTCATGGTTGGACACCTCTAGTTTGCTTAAAGTACTACTTCGTCTCAGCAGTAGTAATGATATTTTCATAAAAGCTTTATAGGCTCTACAAATAGCGCCACTGCTATACGCTACGTGAGTTAAACCTTTTTTAGCAAGATAGCTAGATTCAACATAGCTTCTCTTGATTCTCTTGTGTTTACAAGCGTACCATTTAAAGTGCTTAAAATAACCTTCACCCTTCGTAAAATTAGTAAACAAAAAAAAAAAAATTACGTGAAATTTTGCTAGATTATTAAGATTCCAAACGCGCCAAAACCAGCTCCCAATAATAACCGGAAGAAATAAAACAATATTGCTGGCCATCTACACATAAGCCATATAACACTAAAATACATTCTCACCCGCCACTATCTGTTCTTCGGTCATCTAAATGACTTGAATTGTTCCTTTGAGACATTAAGCCTATTTATAAAGAACACACGACGCGTGCCGCTTAAAATACCCTAAACAACAACCACACACTAGTCAAAACCTTCAGCGAAGAAACAATTTTAATACAACGCGCCAAGTGGAGGACGGGGTTTGGACAGTACCAAAATGCCACAGGATACAAGGGGTGTTGTAGAACCATTTCACTTTTTTAATAGTTTGTAAATATTATATATATTAATTCTCTATATTTAAAAAAAAAGTACATATTTTAAGTAGTGAGTTAAGTAAGTCCGGTTTACAAATATTTAGAAAAAGGATTTTGTAACCTGAAACAACAACTCTCCCAATTCAGGGTGATATGCATCTGCCCCCAGTATAATGTACTGATTGGTTAGTGTGGTAAATTATGCTGTTTCGCTAGTTCTTGGATCTTGTCTTTGTTACGAATGGTCCTGACTTCTGGAATTAAATATTCTAAAATTAATACAATTTACATTATTTTAGTAACTTTATTATTTCATAACTTTTGTTGAATCCACTTTTAAAATTTAAGATTTTAAACTACATTTCAGGATCTTAAATATAAAAGATCGGGTAACTTACTTCCAGAAGCCTTTTTTAGCCTTTTTTTTCCACATCAATTAATAACTTTTTTTTTCATTATTGCTTTCAAACGAGATTATACGACACCTTTCCAAAAGCTCATCATTCAATCTGAATATTCTGCCAGGTGGCTATGCATGTTGCAGTGTGGAACGGATAAGTATATTGTTAAAACACCTTTTGTGTTTTAGAGGTAATACGGAAAAGGAAACCGGAGGTGGAAGGGCGAGAGAGTGTAAGATGGAGAAGGAATTAAGCCGCATGTTCTGACCTCTACACGTGTGTACCTATGATTATTGTCTATACTCGGTCCCAATGCCGTCAATACTGTTCGGACCCCTACATCTACAATCATCAATAGCACTCTCATCGTCTCATCTCTCTCGTTTAGATCTTGGGACAAAATGCAGTCAAATAGGACGTTTCCCTCCTGTTTGTTTTCACAGTTTCTTACACGCCGAAATCTCTATGCATTTAAAATGCATACTGCACACTTTCAATACCAGTGAAGCGATGAAAAAACAAATACAATGAAAATAAATACCATTTAGACTATTAGATAAATATTCACAGAAAAAGTCAAGAGAATTATTAGTTCTTCAAACTTAAGGCATTGGGCTCAATGAGCTAATTTTCCCTTGTCTATTTTGACGACCCAAGTAAGATGCAAACATTGATAAGGCTCAACAACAGTCTTCTAACTTTAATAGTTTGGAGATGCTGAAGACTGAAGAATATCATTCATGTAAAACATGCTTTTCCACTGAGCATTAACCCCGTGCTTGATAAGTGAGTAATTGAATGATACATCAGCTCTACTGAAGGGTATACTTCAACAACTCATTAAAAAGCATAGATACTGATGCATCTAAAGACCACTTGACAAGATCAGGAAAGGGCTCTACCACTGAGCTAGATCCCCCACTGAAGGAAAATGCCGTATATTGTCAGATACTATGTAGAGAGAAAGAATCCATGATAAATGTCTCGAAAGGAGTCTGTATTCACGATCGTAAATAGAGTGTGGTCATGATGAGGTTTAGAGAAGGTGGGGGATACTTCTTCAACGACTCATTGAAAAGCATGAATACTGATTCAGCTATAGACCACTTGACAAGTTCAGGAAAGGGTTTTGGAGATGCTGGGGATTGAACCCAGGACTTCATACATGCAAAGCATGCGCTCTTCCACTGAGC
>JAOVYW010060457.1:0-22417 GCA_025775045.1 Hiodon tergisus
CCCCCCCCCCCCCCCCGCCTCAGGTTTCCTTCCTCCATGGAGCTGTGCTTCCTGACTGCCTGTTATCGCTGGTAAAAATGTTCCCCCATTGCTTTAGAGACGCACACACACAAACACAAACAGCAGTCAGCTCACTCCTGTCCGGCAAAGGCCCAGCTGCAGTGGCCCTAAGGGGAGGGGGAGGCCTCTCTGGCGAACGCTGTTTGTTTACACGCCCACTTTCTCAGTGCTACGCAGTCAAGCTGCCCTTGAATACAGCCGGTCATTTCTTCTGTGTTTATGCTCCTGTCGCTTTTGTCCACTGAAGCTATAGGTCTATGAATGTCACCTGTTAACATGCGTTTTGGGGGTACTGGGCATGAGATCCATCTCCATCCTTAGTCACAAAAAAATGCCTCCACCCATTCAGTGAATTGCTTGCTCAGATGTCTTAATGTCCTTGTCAAGATCCACAAAGGAAGTGTGTATTTCTGCGAAAGCATGAAACTGACTCTTACTCTCTGTAATAAGAGGCCCTGGTAGTCCATACCTGTAGACCCAGTTCATGGTAATATTAATTATTAAATGTAACACTTGATCATAACCCCTTTTCCCCGTATCTTAATGGTAGGCCAGAGCTCTTCATGTTAAGCATCTCTATTGGTTGAAGTGGTTAACCGTCTAATCTATCAACAAATAATTCAGTAGAATGCTCTTGTTAACATGCAGTGGAAAGGTTAACCGCTATAACAGACTCCCCTGTCTCTCTTGGCAGTAGAAGAGGAATCCTCCTCTCTGCCTGTACGTCTTCCTCCCTCCCCTCCTGGAAGCACATACTGTAAACATTATTAAACGAGACACTCCGGCACACACACCTTGCCCAAGCAGCTCTCTATCAATAGATCTCCCCGTGATCCATCAGCATGCCCACGCCCGCCAGAGCCCCTTGTCTTTTCTGCCACCATGCAATTACTCACCGCAAGATAGATGACAAGCAGCTGAAAAATCAAAGCGCTAGGTACTTTTAAATGAAGGCGGTTGGCGACGCTCTATTCTCCTGCTTATCGGTGGTGAACGGCGCCCCCGGCCGCCGCCTCTCCCCACCCCCACCCCCCTCCTAAGGGGTTTAGTTAGAGAGCCACGGGGAGCGCGTTTGATTTATCTCCCGTCCCCTTGGCCAGGCCACTCTGGCAGGCCAAAAGAGCCGAGTTGGCTCTTATGAGTTTCCGTTAGAGACCCGGCATTAGCTGAAATAAACCATCCTGCCTCTGGGTGAAAAATGTCCCTTGATTGGCTAATTAATCAGTCAAAGGGGAACGACATGGCCTGCGACATGAGGGACCCGAGCGGGTGAGTAAACGGGCCCGCTGATGAATGGTCTCCCACCCAATTCATACATCAAGGCAACTTAAGTCATTTTTTAAAGCTGCCGTTTGCATGAAAGGTGGATCCCAGAGCCTTTTTTTCCCCTTTTGCCAGCTCCTTTACTTTTTGTCTGTTTGAAAAAAATTCACCTCCAGACAACTCTTTTATATTTAAACAAATTTTTATGTACGCTCGTATAACCACTCCAGGAAAGAGCCATCAAAAGTAAAATTGGCATTGGTATTATTTGTTGTTGCATAATATGAAACGGTTATTTGCTTCATTATAACATTGTCTGAAATGAATAGCAAATTACTATTTTTTAATGAACCTGAGCTAAATCAGCATGGATGTATAACATATATCTATATCTATAATATATTATTTTTTCTCCCTCAAAAAGTTAAGGGGGATATGAGTTGCTTCAACGCTATGTTTAAAGTAGAATGTTGTGCTTCCAAGCAACCTGTTGCCAAACATTTTCTTAGCAGCAGTATTTCCCTATTTCATTGCTTCACTGCCTGACGTGTACTCTTCACAATCCCAAAACGTTAACTTCAGCATGCCACACCTCGTATTCATGTGGATGAGATGAAAAAGGGTGGGACTGAATAACCTCTTCCGTGATCCGGGTAGAACGTAGAATGAAAGAAGATGTAAATTTAACAGTCAGGATTCCAAGCAATTTTAAAAGTGTAAAAATATTGCTAGTGAGATGTATCCTTTATTAAATGTAGCGTTTTTTTTAAAAGCATGTCATAGTGGTAAAGTGGATAATGCATAAAGGGTTGAAGTTGACTGTTGCCTTGTAGCTGACCTTTACGCATTAGTATGCATTTGTCCCACGTTTACCTCTTCAAAAGACGTATGGAGTTTGTTCATTGTAACCTGAAATTCCCAATTGTTCCATATTGACAAGATATTTGAATTTACTTGTGTATATCCTTCCTTCCTCCTGTTCATGAATAGGATTGATGGGTGAGAACGTGTGTCTTGGCAAGACTCTATCTCCACTCAGGCGAGAGAGGGTGTGCAGAGGTTGGCGTGACCCTGAGCGCCTCTCCCTCCCACTCTATCCCAGGCACAAAGGGCAGGAGCAGCGGGTGGTACCTGTGTCCTTCGCCCACGTGCTGCCACTTGAACCCCCATACCCGTGGGGTCTCCCTGGAGACTGGCTCCTGGGTGGATAGGAAATGGGGATGGGCCTTCTCCCTTTGGCAGTTGTGACAGAGTGCTGGCCTCAGTGCGTGGGCCAAGAGTCAGAGGTGCTGTTTGGTGGCCAGAGATGTTACTCTTTTGTGAACTATACACATGAACAGGTCAACCCTGGTCGCGCTTCTGGGCTGATTGGAAGAACAGTCAGCTGTGAAGACCCTTACCACGAGCTTGACCTAATGAACTTAGAATGCAGTCTGCTTGGATATTTGATGGATTTCCTGTTAGATTTTATTATAACAAGTAATGCATTACAGGTTTTCAGAGTGGGTGTTGGTGACTTCTTCAGACTAAAGCTACGTTCATTTTGTATACGCATCCATTTTGCAGAAATCAGGCTCTGGTTGGGTTGTTCTATTCAGGATGGTGGAGAGGGCGGTTGGCCCCAGTGATCCGAGGTCTTTCTCTGGCTTTGAGGCTTCCTCCCACGCCGGTGTTGGCCAGCCAAACCACCTTCTACCCTATAATGGGCTGGCACGCTGCTTTCCCCTTTCACAACCATCTGCAGTGAATTACTATTTAAAAGCCTTTTAATATTAAAAAAATCTTTATCCTCTCTAAACAATTATCTGATATTCCATATCGCCATTCATTTAGCTGAAATACAGGCGACATCCTCCAAGATCATTCTGCCAAGTACTGCTGTATCACTGATAGCGGAACTTGCAAGGGGTTTAAAAAGGTGAAAATTCTATTTGCGTAATAAGAGTATGTAAACCATGTGTCATCAATATGTTTTTCGATGTGAATAGAATGACGTTATAGTGATATCATAATTCCAAAAAATAGGAATGGTTTCCCTGATGTGGTGAAATGCGTGACAGGTGGTAATGTGGCAACCCTCGCCCCTTGCTGAATGAGTTGTTTGTTGTGAAGTCGGGGCCCTTACTCGGTCTCCGATAACATCTAATTGACTTTAACAAAGCGATGGCTCTCTAAAGGAGCCCTGTTGACAGGGCTGCTGATACCACTGCTGAAACTGAAAACCCTCCAGCGACACCCCCCCCCCCCACCCTCCTGGCTGTCACTCTGCAGCTCTCTGGGCTTGCCAGCTCCCTGACACGTACAGATTAGCGCCAAATCAGCATCTCTTAGTTACCGGCCCAGGCTGGAATGCCGTGGCGGGTAATTACCGGAGGGTGGAAACTAACCGCCCGAAGATCCTGGGCTCCTCGGCTGTTTGCGCCTCCAGACCCTCGTTTAATCACCGCTTTTTATTCTAATAAATCATGCAGAGGAAAGCAAATGTTATACCTTTCATCTTGGGCCGGACACCTAAACTCCTGGGGGTAGTATAGGGAAGCGGTTCAAAATGGAAACCGGGTGTGGAATAGGCGTGCCATGTTTGTTATTCTTTGAATACACTAATGTGTACTCAGTAATGTGGCACTCAAGCAACCTGTTTAATTCCTTTTTATTTTTTTTGTTGCTTGAAAATGTTTCATTTACCATTTAAATTCTTTTTTCTTTTTTCTTTTTTTAAATGCTTTTTTTATAACAGAATTTATTTTTGGCCAAAGAATCATAGCTTAAAATCTGTTTGGCTCATGAATTCTTACCTTGTGAGCCAGTTTAGTTTTCAAAACTAAAGTTGTGGAAGTGAAAACTTTTACCCCCCCCACCCAGTCGGTGTCTGAATAGTACTACGAATTGTTTCATATTTAATGAAAAATACTACTTGTTGCAAATTATTCCAAAGTTATGTAATTTTAAGTCTTTTTTTTCTTTTCCAAGAGCCAGCTGGCCGTTCTCAAGCATAGGCTATAATATAGCCTATGCTATATTATATACAGTTTAAATGGATACCTGTATCCACATAATCTGCAGTCATAGGCACAATCTTATGTAATTTAAGTGATGTTATTGAAAAAATGTTAAATGTTATTGAAGAATTGAGTATGTGGAATGGATATCATCTTCAATGTACACTCTTAATTTAAACCCTACACCTAATCCCATATTCATTCATAATTTTTGTAAATTCATGTTACTATTCACAGCAGAAAGCTTTTTTCCCAGTTGCAGAATTTAACGTAGTAGTGTTAACTCGACTGTATGGTTTCCTTATTCGCTAAGCCATATTCTACAGTCTGGTGACAGTCTGCATGTTTCAGTAAAACTCTCAAATCTGTAGTTAAGTGTTCCTTACACAAATCCCCCTACCTGCGTATGGCATTTGTGGAGTAAATCAACCTACATGAGGAATATTTACTCATCCGCTTGTTTTCTCATCTGTGAAAGATGGCTGGCTATCCTGGTCTTGATCTATAATTTGTATCTGCAGCCAAATGAATAATAGTGGCAGGACAATGAGGGCATGCCTGCAGATTAACAAGTTTCCCAATATTGGGCAGATAATATTGGCAAGTGACCGGTAATGCGTTCTGGCAGTCTCCCGCTTCCTGAATACCGTGTGGGGGTGCCTTTTTGGTTTGTATGGATTTTACACGATGGTGAGCAACCTCCTAAAGCTATGTCTAATTGGGCCCAAAAACAGTACATCTGCATTATGGAAACTTGTGTTGGGGGGATTGTTAACTGTGTTCCCACTGGCAATGATCCCTTGACTGCCCATGTCTGACAGAGCATTACAGTGATCTCAGCAGAAAATACCTGGGTATTAATAAAGGGTTCATTTTCGCAATAGTTTTAAATGCCATATTTGTGGATGGCAATGTTCAATGTGCAGTGGCATAGCTTAGTTATTAAAATGTGGAGAATATAATCAAATTACATCAGTCTTCCCATGTTTGAAATTTTAAACGGGTTCAAATGTTTTACATCTGCAGAATAGGTATAACAATTTGGAATTTCGTATTAGTTTTTAAATATTGTATATTCTCATCAAGGTGTACATTAAAGAAAACCAGCACAATCTGGCTGTATATAGGCCATGGTTTCTTTCTTCCAATTCCCCTCAAGAGATGTATTCAGTTGTGCATTAGGGATTTCAAAGCAATGAGTCTTAACTCTTGTGTGTAGTGGATAACATTCCTTAATATAATCATAGATAATTTACCTACATATAGGAAGACACCTGAAACATTAAAAAATTAGTTATATGATTTGCAGTTATAAAAATTGTCACAACTCGCTAATTCGTCTTATTATTGAATTATTAGGTTGGTTAAGCTGCCGAAATCTCTAAATCTGGATTAGACGGCTTGTTGGTATTATAATTTGTGTGCTTCAGCAACTAGACCACTCCCAGATGCCATCCCTCTACAGTCTTGGCAAATGCCACCATGTCTCGGTGTGTAAATGTGCTTGGACAAAAGTGGCCAAGTGTATGGGAGTGTCCCAATTCCTTTTGGACCCCCCCTCCTGCATAGCCTGCGCCTGCGACTCCACAGGCTCCTGCCAGGAGAGTGAAGCAGGAAGAGCTGATAGCCACGAGTCTGTCCCTCAGAAGGAGCCTTATCTCAGAAACGCACACGGTGCTGGGAGCGTATCCCCTTCCTGGAGTGCTGCGCTGTGAGGAGGTGGGGGGGCAGTAAGTGGTAACCAGCCAGCACTGTGTGCGAAGCCTAAGTCGCTCATCTACCGGCGTCTCCTTGGCCCCCCCCACCACACATACGGAGTAGGTGGGTGTGTGAGGACCTGTAGGCATGCGGCCCCTTCTCATATATTAGAGTGTGGTTCAAGCCATCATCTGATGTTTAATTTTCATTTCAGAAAGTGTGAATTTTTTGAGTTTTCAGTCAGGCATTAGCCCATTTTCTTGAACAAATTCAACTTGTAATCATTTAACGATGTGCTTAATGTGATGTATATTATAAGGCAGGTAATGGAAGACCTTCATTTAATTAACATTAAGAGTATTATGTCTCAGCACAACTAAGATCCAGGTTATATTATTTATGTATATTTGTTATTGGTGAAGTCAAAATTGTTTTCATCTGGTAGATTTCTGTAGAAGGATAGCAAAAAGAACAAGGAATAGGCAAAATAATGTGATGGATCCCATGGAGAACTTTTTCAAGGAATATGATCATTTTATTTCTTGTGTGTGGGGGTGGTGTAGGTTATAGCGCTCAAGCTGCGGAATGCCGTGGACAGCAGTTTTATACCCATATTAGTGATAAACCTAATGGAGTGCCTCAGGCAGTGCAGTGAAGAGCCATGCTGAAAATCAACACTTCTCTGGTGGATTTTCCAACCTCTCTCCACAGAGCAATTTCAGGTACTTTTCTGAAGTGGCCTCCAGCACTTGGATGAAAGATAAATCCATGGTGCAGGTTATCCTCTGCCCATGTTTTAGTCCCGCCCTGTTGTCAAAACCAAAGGTAAGGCCTTTGTTTAAAATGTGAGGGTTGTGTTTTGTTTTTCAAATGCCCACTGCCTAATTAATAGAAGAACAAGTGGTGTAAGGAAATGAGCTGCAATGTCTGTGAGAGCTGTGGTGGGTTAGAAATGTTTCTGTGGTCATTATCACCAGGAAGATATAAGCCATTTGTGTATGAGAAGAGGTAGATTGAATTGTCATTTGGCACAATGTCCTTAATGTAAAGTGCAATGCAATTGTCACAATTATTATGAAGTCCCATCTTTGAACAAGCAAACTACTTCTACTGTAGATCAGGGTTGGTCTGAGGTTTAATTGGCAAAACATTAATGGGGAACGACCACATGCTACACTGGTTACACTGACAAGGCTAATTCGCGGTTCAGGAAATTAAATGAATTAATTGCCGAATTTTGACTGTAGAAAGATAATGTTGTATTGCAAGGGCGGACAATCAAGCCAACAAGTGGATGTCATCCACTATAGATGTCATAAATAACTATTTTTTTTGCCTTACTTAGTGCACAGGTTAGCATAGTGACCTGAATGGGAGAAGTCACAAGTTCAGCCTGTAGAGAGCTGAAGAATCATTAGTAATTAAATTCCCTTTCTTTAAAGACACATACTGAGGAAAGTGGTTTAATTTTATTAGTATAATATTAATGTAACATAAATGTGTATGGTCAAACGTTTCACAAAAGCTAATGTGATGTGTTTAAATGCATAGGAATTATAGACTGAGTAGTGCAAATATACTGCAAAGTGAAACTTGATTTGAACACTGTTGTAAGGGTTTATTGAATAATCTTTGGTTTTGTGTACAGTGGCTTTTTTAGCAGTGTTTCATGGACATTAACAACAGCACTGTATTGTTTTGTGTGGTCTACGGAGTGGGTATTCTTCATAGTGAATCATTATGCATTGAGTAGGCCATTAGGAAAATGAAGACAAATGGGACCATTGGCCCAGATGACAAAGTGTTTTCAAGGTTTACAGAAGAATCCATACCTGAGGGGGGCTTAACCATCTCTGAGGCTCTCTTCTCCTAGTCATGTCATTTTCTGTTTTTAAGTCATTCTGGCAGACTGATTGTGGGGTAAAAAAAGTTAAGGTGTCCAATATTGTTTTCAGGATCCAAATATAAATTAATGTTAAATAATTTAAATGTTATTTTATTTAAATATTGATGTATGATTAGCCCCCTAAAATTGCTAGAGGGTAGTTTTCTAAATCTTTCCATCCTTTAGTTTCTCTAAATAAAATGGTAACGCTGTAAGATGGTTAAATTATCATTTAGAATTTATTCTTAATTTGTGCAACCCACTTAATATAGGCATTTACAATGCTGATATGTGGATTGAGATATAAACGGGTTCACATGTTATCCTGTGGTGCTAACACTCTGTAGATAGTAGGGGGTATTTAAACACTCCGTATTCAACCAGTTTACAACAAGAACTGAATATTACCCTTATGTCTACGTGGATGTAATGGGATAATAAGCTGGGATTTCTAATTATATTAAGAGTTCATTTAACATGGTGATGTATTCAAAGTCTGCTACATTAATTGATCCTTTGTTTTTAACCAACTACACGGTAAAATTGTAGACTATTCAGCCCGAAACAAAGCACACCGGAACAGTATAGCCGCTGTAGTGATACTTTGGTTTTGTAACCTCACCCACACCAATTTCTGGTTTTTCTTGAATATCATTGGGACTTTTTAATCCTAATACTAAAGTTAAAATGGTTAAATAATGACTTGGGTATGCTGTATTTTTGAGAAATGTGGCTGTGTGTGCGTTTTATGACATTTGCTGGTTCTCTGTGACTATTGTTACATTGCCTTCACGGTGGGCCAGTGTTGGTGTATTTGTGCCATACTAAAAGCATCGATTCCATTGCTCCTTGATTACCATAAACAAGTGCCCAAGTTTTGAGCATAATATTGATAACTGTTATCCATTAAGATTTACTTTTAGAGGACGCATTACTGATAAAAGGGATAACCCTGGAATGTATCTACAGGTAGGTGGTTTATAGACGGGTAACTAAATACCTGGCAGTGCTCCGTCTATTTCATCATAACCAAAAAACTATTAAAGTGGAGAGGCCAAATGGATGACCTTGGACCTCCACATACACTTTATAAATAAGTAGGAGTTAAATAGTAATTGTAATTAAAATTGACCTAAGGATTACTCAACCTACATTTGAATTTGGTACAGGTAAACTGGTAGGGACCTTAAGCATCTGTGTGGTAACAATACCTATTTGTTCTGCTCTCAGAACAGGTTTGGTGTCAATTCATTAAGTACATGTAAGGTTCTGCCTGAAATTAGTTCTTGGCTGTATCACCACATTACAGTACTAAGAAATCCTCCCCTAATCTGCATGAGCTGTTGAGGTTTTTGCTGTTTTATACAATTTCTAATGGATAAGCCATCATTGGACATGAATCTGGAAATCTTAATTTGAGGAGTTCATGATTTTCCTGTTAACAAAGATTATGGTCAACAAAGGTTTTAAAGGTTGAATAATCCTTCCAATGTTCTGTCTGTTTCATATTCTGAAGGAAGGTAATGGTGAGGAAGTCCAGGAAGAGGGGGAGGAGCTGGGTGGAAAAGTGATGGCGACCCCTGACCCAGACATTGACGGTACCATGAACACTGTTACCAGTTCTCTCACAATGCAGGAGTACTTTGCTCAGAGGATGGCCAGGATGAAGAGTGGCTGTAAGATGAAACAGACCTCACCTACATCCACGGAGGCCTCCGAAGGCGCCCTGGAGGTTTCCGAAGGGAGGAAGCTCAAAGCAAAGAAGAACAAAAAGAAGCGACTGGATGGTGAAGATACAGAGATGAAGGACCAGGCCATTTCCTGCAGAGCTGAGGTGTGTGAGGTCCAGGCACAGAGTAGCATCGGCAGGAAAAAAAAGAGGAGACGTACAGATAAAGAGGGAACGGGACTGTGCAATGATGTCAGTGGCGTGGAACAGGATGAGGAGCGGGATCAGAACAGCAAGGAGCCACCCTGTCGTGATGGTGGGAAGAAAAAACGCAAGCAGCCTTCTAAGGACACAAATATACAGAACGAACACATGGGGGCAGAAGAGAGGACGGGTGGCACAGACGAGGCCAGTAAAAAGAAGAAGAAAGAAAAGGAAGATGAGCAGCAAATGACAAAAGTAAAGAAATCAAAGAAAGACAGAAAAAAATAAAAAGGAATAGTATTAAGCTCTAGAACTAGAAAATAAATTGGGCTTTGGTATTTTGATCTTTTTCTAACTTGGGTATAAAATGCCCAGATATATTTTAACCATCCAATACAGAAGACATTGCATTGGAACGCATATGAAGTTTGTGAGATTTGTCCATTATGTCATAACTGATTGACAAGCTTCTATTTGTAAACAAAACACCTTATGAATAGCGTTTCTACATATTTTAAAGAATTAGTCTTTAAAGAATGTGCTTTCTGTGAAATGTTTGATGCAATTGGCAGCCATTTTCTTCTGTGAAACGTTTTTGAATGTCAAGCTGGTTGTTTTCACAATAAATTTCACCCAGATTATTAAATTAAATTTTTAAGGCTTTTCCTTTGGCTCAAACACCGGACAATGAATTCTAATCTCTTCACCCATCAAAGGGAGCTATGATGGACGTCCCTTTTCTTGTAATCTCCTTTATTTAAATCAATAGCTAAACATTGCATTTCATTTTAATTAATTACTTCTCATGTCAAATTACTGCTATGCGTTTGAACCTCCAAAATCATTTTATGCCTTATATGGAACAGATATTGTCAGATTTTTTTGTTTTAATTGTGTAGCTATATTAAATAAAATCTCCCACTCATAGGTATTGCGTTATCAAGCTTGCCATATATAGGTAAATGCTAGTAATTAAGTGATTGGTTAATTACAACCTTCAGTTTTAAGTTTAGATTTTATCATGACTGAAATTATTTATGGAATTGTCAAAATACACATGATGTAAAAACTTTACTTTTTGTAATTGGATTTTTAAAAAATGTATTCTTAAAATATATTTAGTGCCGGTGGCTAATTTGTGAAAATGTATGGGAGGTGATATCTTGGTCGGTTTTTAAGAGGCTCAAAACTCTGTTGCAAGAGGAGTGACAAAGGCCTTTTGACAGTAGATGTCATTGCGTTTCTTGTCATGAAAGCTTGATCCTCCGAGGTAAGCACACACCTTAGTGTTCCATCATTATCAAAATGAGTAATTTGTCAATCTTCCCACTGCTGCAATGTAGAGGAACCTGCTTGTCTATGTTCGTTGCTGGTTGGTGGAGTGTAAATGTTAAGTTCGTTGGCATTTTATTACACAGTGAATAAATATTATAAACACAATAAATACTTTACACAGTAAAGTGCAGTAAACCTAAAATGACTATAAACTAGTGTTTAAAATTATTATTTTTATACATATAAAATATGCTGTAAAAAGCATACCAGCTTACTGTGGAGGTATTTGATATAATTCAATCAACAAACAATCGCATAGGAACACTTCCCATATTTGTCTCTGTTCTGAAAAAGGTGTTTGTCTGCAAGAAAGCTGCCCGATTCCGGCTAATCTGGCACCCATGCCTGTTTCATCACGTACCCACAAAATCTAATGAAAACCACTGAAATGGGACACATGGCTCTGCTGCTGATGCTGAGTACCTAGAGGGGTCTCCTGTGCATTACTTCGATGTGCGTGATGGAACGTACTATTAACAGGAAGCCCAGACTAAAAGGGATGGGTCTGCTAACTGGTGGGGAACGGATTTCTATCTACCTTTTCACGCTGTTACCGGCCGGTGCCGACGTGCACAAGTGTTCATCGCTTATCAGGGAGGAAAAACTTGATTCCAGAATAAATTTTAAAAAGTTTTCCAGCTTTATCCCATATCCCCCCGTAATCCCATATCAGCTACACCATTCTGAGTTTGTCTTGGGTTACCAGTGAAGTTACCAGCTTTCGTGTATAGACACGTTTTGGAAACTGCAGCTCCACTTTCACACTAGAATTTCCTTCTTTCCGTGCAACAGCCGCAGTGGCATCGGACCACATATGATAGTCTTTGTCGACTAAATGTCACAGATTAACCAACCCACAGCATTACTACCTAAAAACAAGCACCCTAATGAAACTGAAAAAAAAATCAAAATGACGTCAAGCTACGGAAACGAGTTTCCAGGAGTTGCACGTTTACTGCGTGCTCTGTGCCAAACCCACCCTGCGCTATTACAGTCTTCTTGGCCAATTAATTCCAAGAACAGGTTTTATAACTTAGTGTTGTACATTTTACCTGCTACACATTTTTCCCCGGCTGTCAGCTTTCCTCAACGAGGCAAAAGTTTTATTATTTATATGAATGAACTTACTTCGTTCCCTCATTAGAATTTGAATGTGGTTAAGAGTTTTAGATTCGTCGGCTGGGTACATATAGTTGCATATGTTATTATTATACATTGTAATATTCACTTTTATAAAAATGCTTTTGAAATTTTAAAGAGAAACGCAGATATTTCATGTATTTTAATGGTTCCTACTATAAAACAACTAACAGCAAAATATCGGTTTAAGCGCTAATTGTCGATTTATTATCACTATTTATTGAATGCTAAAATTAACTAATCCTTAGTTATTATAAATGTTGCCATACAATTATTCAATTAATTTCTCCCGTAAAGTTTATGACAAGACCGAAATATATTTCAAATAATTTATGTAAGCCATATTTATCTATTTAGTCAATTTATTGGTGAGGCTTTTTCTCCTCTGAGGTCTCAAATTGCAATTAAGGAGGGGCTGAAAATCCTTCGGGGCTTCAGTTGGAACCTGCTCCACAAATATAAAGAGCTTCTCCAAATACAAGGAAGGACTAAATCACAGCCTACAAGGAGGAGGAACTAAGCACACTTCTCAATTTCTATTGAAGACGCAGTTCTTTAAACCGGTGTATAACGAATTCGCGCTAGTTCGTTTACCAGAATTTAGCGTTTCCATCAGTTTTTCGCGGTTTGTCAAAGTTTATTATTAGTTTGTTTTCGTTTTTCTAGGTTAAATACCAAAAACAAAAATAGATAGTTTTGGTATAATTTACGGTTTTTTAAAGTTCCAGAAGAGGGAAAGCGAAATCACAGCTGAAGTATAATAGTAGATCAGAACGTACAGATGGCTGCTTTGATTAGTGGGTACTCCTCGTGGCCTGAGAGCTTCGAGTGCTCCTCGGGAGATACGGACCTGCCTGAAGGACACACTACTCTCAGACCTTCCGTGGACAAAGGCACGGAACCTCGCATCAGGAGACCCATGAACGCCTTCATGGTGTGGGCTAAAGATGAACGGAAGCGTCTTGCTGTACAGAATCCAGACCTTCATAACGCAGAGCTAAGCAAAATGTTAGGTGAGATAAAATACTAAATTTAATAATAATACTCATATATTATTATTTTTGTTATTGCTATTACTTTAGTTTTTGTCCTTATCGTTATAATAATTGTAGGTATTATTATTGTTGTTATTATTGTTAATAATAATAATTACAACAGCTTTGTAACAGCCAAAATCGCATTACAAATAAAAAACAGAAAAAGAAAAAAGTTTGAGAATATCATGCCTCTATAAATTGAGTGACTTCCAAATCGTGTTTTTGTTTTAACTGCTGCGTGAAATGAAGATTAATTACTTTCAGTTACAAAACGGAAAAAAGTGTTTGCGTTAAGTAAATGTTATTTAACACTCTGACTCTAACACCATTTATCATTTCTAAATAATTCGTTTAATTTTAGTGACGTTTACTTTTCAACATCAGTGTTGAAACATTAATCTCTATTCTGATCAGTTTGGTATTAAAATTGGGTGGCTTTACAGTTTATTTTTTCTATTGAAAATATATGTATATGTATTAATGTAAATTATTACAATTGAAAGTCAATTTTATCATTAGTTTTAGTGAATTTTTAAATTATTTGCTACAATTTATTTTTCAAAATGTGTATTTGATCGCTATTTTACTTTGTTGATTTTTAGTTTTTGGAAGTAATTCTATTTTAAATATATTTCAATTTTCTACAGAATCTTTCTACATATAAAATTACTTACTATTTCTCTTTGCTTGTCCATTTGTGGAATATATTTCCTGGTTTGGTACCTGCACTCCTATTTTATAACCACTATCTTTGTGAATTATACTTCGTTATACTGCAGAGGAAAGCTTAAAACAGAAGTTTCCCTTTTTGAAATTCACTTTATGTTTAAGAGACTTTGTGTGAATTTGTTAGTAAATTCTTCTTATTGATACTTTCTTAAAAAATTTACCTGATCTCTACAGTTTCATACATACCATAAACTGACACGTTTATGTCTGACACGTCCCATAACATGGCAATCCACACTGATGATTCTGATTCTGATGAAATGACAGTATTTTAAAAAGATGGGCTCTACAGTGAATGGATGAGCTGTGTATCTATTATCAAATGTATAGTAAAAATAAATGGTTTAATAAATCTCAATGGACTGTGTACATTCGCTGTAAAAAAAAGTTTGAAATGATAAAATGCTCTGTTTGCCCTCTTTTCGGGACGCAGATTATTTACGTACCAATTTAGGAGAGAGTTTTCGAGTAATGCCAGGCTTTTGAGAAAAAAACGTTCCAATGGGTACTACAATCACAGAGCAGACAGTGTTTCTTTTCATTCCTCAAGAAAAAAAAGTGATTTTTGTCAAATATTGTAGATTTGAATTTATACAAAAGTATTAGTCAGCCCATAGATTTTTACTAATATGAATAATAATTGAAAAATGATGATAGAAGAAAAAACAATGATGACAGTGTACTTGTGTTTCTCCCAGGTAAGTCCTGGAAGGCACTGACACCTCCCCAGAAAAGACCATACGTAGAGGAGGCAGAGCGACTGAGGGTACAGCACATGCAGGACTACCCTAACTACAAGTACCGCCCACGAAGGAAGAAGCAACTCAAGCGTATTTGTAAACGTGTGGACCCTGGCTTCCTGCTGAATGGCTTGGCCCCTGATCAGAATGCCCTCCCCGATACCCGTGCCCGCTGTCCTGCGCTGGACAAGGACGAGGAGGCCAGCTACTCCTCCAGCCCAGGCCTTCCAGCCATCAGAACCTTCAGGGACACAGCCAGCTCCAACAGCAACTTCGACACCTATCCCTATGGCCTGCCCACTCCGCCTGAAATGTCTCCCCTGGATGCCATGGACCACGATCACTCTTCCTTCTACCCGACTCCCTCTGCCTCCTGTCCTGAAGACCGCCATCCGACGCCCGCTCACATGAGCAGCCCGCCCCCCTATCACTCCGACTTCCCCCACGTTTCCCTCCACTGTGGTGGGGCACACCCTGCCCACATGGCCATGTCTCAAAGTGGTGCAACGCTGATATCCAGTCCACCACTCCCGTACTACAGCCCAGCCTTTCCCCCCGTCCATCACGGGCTCCACGGTCACCTGGGCCAACTTTCACCCCCTCCGGAGCACAACAACCTGGAGACCCTCGACCAACTCAGCCAGGCCGAGCTCCTGGAGGAGGTGGACAGGAACGAGTTTGACCAATACCTGAACTCCACAGGACACTCTGAACAAGGCGGGATGACCGTCACAGGACACATCCAATTGACACCAGCTTCCTCTTCCTGTCCGAGCAGTGTTTCAGAAACCAGTCTCATCTCTGTGCTGGCAGATGCCACGGCTGCCTACTACAACAACTATGGTATCTCCTAAATAGAAGTTTTTTACTCGTACCCTCACAGAAAGAATGTTTTTGAATGCCACTAGTAACAGATGTTGTCTTACTTAACTTAACTGGGAGAGAACAGCACAGAAAAGAGAGAACTGTGAGAATTAGAGGCAGGGGATTGTTTATGGACACCTCAGGGATGCACAAATGAAGTCTTTCTCTTTTAGATTTAGGGCGATTTAATGGACTAATTGCTTTATTTTAAAATCCTTTATTTGTTGTAAGTTAGGCATGTACAGGTGCTTTCAAGCTTATTTATGTATTTTAATGTTTCATATAATTGCTGTATTGTATTTGATCATTTGTTTTGTTTATGTTTGTCCTTTAATTCTGTCACTTAACTGGAAAATTTTACCTCAAACCGTTTCTTTTTTAATGAATCTGGACACTAATGCAAATCTCCCTAATTATATAAATTAAACTATCCATATTACAACCCTAATGGCGTATTATGACGATAAAGAATATTATTGTTTTAAAAGTTTCCTTAATATTTACTCATGATAAAAATTATGATAATTATTACAACATTAATTGAGTGGAGATTAATATTAATTAATAACACAACACAAGATCAGTCATTTCAGTACCTTGATATATGTGTAATTGAGACGTGACTGCGTCATACTAGACAGATTTTAAAGCTGCATCATTTGGAAAGATTGTGATAAAATACATTATGTAAATACACAGTGACACTGTGCCAATCCTCCAAGTAATAATCTGTAATGCGAACTCAGACAGATGAAATGATGTAATGTGGATGCTCTTTGTATTCTGTGAGGTCTGTTATAGAGTGCTGTCCCCTTCGTGGAGATCAGTGGTAATAAAGTAATTAAATAAACATAATATCCAATCATGTAGATGGAACGGGAATGTTTTTTTTTTTTTTTTTTCATTTTTAATCTGCTATCTGCCCCCAGTCTAAACAGGTTGTTTGCGTCAGCTAACACAAAGAGGTTGGATGAGCCCAGGATGCCTTAAATAATGTTTCAGACTGATCATTGCAGTTCCCAGAAAATTACAATAACTCAAAGCAAATGCCATTACATTTTTATGCTTTAATATGCTATCCTTTAGATTTTCGGTATTTCAGCCACAGGATATTTCCCTGCTGTGGATGAAATGTATGGACATTTGGAGTTAGAGCCAAAATACATTAACACAACCAAGCTCTTCCATGGTTCCTACTGACTGTATAACATTGTCAATTAGGAATTATGTAAACACTGCAACACGCACATTCCCAAATTTTACTAAAAACCTGAAACAAGTAGCTGAGCCAAAACACATGTACCGTGGTTCCACTTTTAGAACCAGTATGACGGATGATGGGACCTTTGCTTCCTTGAATGAAGATCAGATCCATAGCATGGTGCACAAAACTGTAGTCCCCAATCAGCCTTCCATGTCAGCCTTATCCTCTACCTTCTCCCAGTAACCTCTATTGGGTGTCATTAGAACATGGTTCAGCAGCTTAGTGTAAAACAGTCCCCATCATTCTCGACCACCATTTGCTCTGTCCTTTGTTTTCCCTAAGAACCATTCTGAGTGTGTCAATCAAGCTTGCTGAAGCCTCCTTGCCCTATCTTGCTGATGCAGGCCTTCATAATCTTGGGGAAATAAATAAATAAATCTTGACTGTTGACTGTTTTACACGTTCCGTATTTTCCCTTTTTTATTCTTCTTTTGATAAAGGGAGTTCTGGGGGTTTGACAAATCCTGGTGTCTGGCTAGTCTTCCTGCGTTTTTTGGGAATGGTCAAGTCGCATTTCGTGTAAAGAGGATGTGCCAGAGGAGCGGTGTTTCCTGCCTGATAAGCAAGCCTCTCCATCAGGATGTTTGGGTCCGGCTGTCCCATATTAAAGAGCTGCTTTGAGGGAAAGGAACCCACTGTTCGTTTGGCGGGAGGAAACATAGCCTCACTGATTAAAATCTCACGCCCTCACTTTTTTGGGGGGCTTTTTTCAACCCACATAGGCTCCACAGTACACACATTTCTGGTTGCCGGTTCCTTACTAATTAGATCTATTTTAGATTCTTCCTGCAAGCAGATCGTAGAGAAACATCAGTAGTAGAAAACCATGTGTGTGCAGGTGAGATTTTAAAAATATGCTTTGTATGTGTACTTGACATACTTACATTTTAAATTAGTCCAAAACCAAAGGAGAAGTTCACACTACACCACTCAGAGGGCACGGCGCTGGATTTAATCATTCCAATAGCCAATGTGTCCGACTGAAATCCAAATTAATTCCATGCTTAAGAGGGGATGCAACAATTCCCTTTAAATTTAAACTTGTTATTTTACCATTTGGAATATACATTCAAGAAATATTTAAAAACTGATGGTTTAATTTGAAGCTTTTATATTTTTTTACACTTTTGAAATATGAAAAAGACCAAACCAAAACTCAATTTTATGTTTAACAATTATTTTTAACCATACTATTAATATAAGCCAAAAGTGACTTCTTAGAATTTCTAAAAATTAGATACATTTTTTAAGCAAATATTCTATTCTCAAGGCATCCACTGTATTCACCAATAAGTGGGTTACAATTTCACTACAATCCATTCACGTGGTAATGAATTCAGTCATATGGAAAGATCTCGAAACAGGAACAGCACTGTACTAAATCATTGAACTGTACTACCAGATTAGTAATGTACTAAGTTATTTTAAAAACTAAAAGTAATGTATTGAATGTATCAGCTAATATGCATTCTTCTCCAAGACTTATTAAATTAGTTGAATAGCAAATTAATAAAATAACATAATTTACAAAATGTTTAGCAGAAACAGTTATTAGAATATTAAAATATAACATGTTTTAGCCTTTACTGAATACTGAATTATCTTAATTAGAAGAACCACATGAATACATTTCTAAGGACAAAACTGACAAGATGTAATTTAAAAGTATTGAGTTAAAATATGTATTTTTTCAACCCTTTGATGAACTTTAATAAACAAAATATTACAGGTATGTTTGCATATAACCATATAGAAATTTTTAAAAGGATTTGGAGTAAATGTCAAACACATTTTCTCTTTCACTACCGTGCTGTTTTAGTTTTTTCTTAATGCTTTCTGGATTAGCTCCAAACGCAGGTTGTCTCTGAGATTAAGCCTGTCGGGCAGTCGGCTAAATTTCCTGTATCCTCCTGCTGAAACCGTCAAACCCGAAGACAAATAAACAACGCAGCCTTCTAAATGCTTTATCCTCCTGGCATCTTTGTTATGTAGTGATGTACATGTTTTGTATCAGCACAGCTGTGTAAAAAATCAGCAGTCCTCTGAGAGCATTTGTTTGTGTGACTTTAAATAGTTATTCTGTTAAAGAAAGATGACTTTAACAATAATGAGTGATGACGGAACCCTCAGGACAAGTCACTGTGCCAATACAAATTTGGCACAGTGTTTTTTTTCTTTTCTTCTTTTTCATAAAACGTTAACCTGAAGACCTTAGTTAATCCACAGTACTTGATACAAACCACTGTCAAAACTGGCATAATCTCTGTAAACGCCCTCAATGGACCTTACTGTGTTCAGTGTGCTGAAATGATTTGCTATAATTTCCATTAAGTATGACTAAGTCCTATGATTAAGTCCTCACAATACAGATAATTCTTACCACGTTTTCAATATCTATGAAGTTTATTATAAACTGTTCAAGTACAGCAAACAATAAGAAAACTTAATGATCCGTAATTTTAGAAGAAAGATATGGCCAAGATGCATTGAGATTCCCACTATAAATGTTCCAGCCAAAAGATAGGAAGATTAAAAATTCAGGCTGCTTTGAAAATCAAATAAAAGCACACGCACAATAACTTAGTACTTTGAACATTTCAATAGAATTTAGATATATTTTGTTATTGCAAGTAAAATATCCTTATACTGACAAAAGAGTGACACACAATTTAATATGCTGTATCACAATGCTATGTTGCAGCAGACAAAATAAATAATATGAGAAAATACTTTTTACAGCTGACTTTGAGGGTGGGGTACCAGCTGCTATAATTGTATTGGTTCACAATTTGTACCTAGCTGAAAATACTAGCCATTTGAGTAAAAAGAAAGAAAGAAAAAAAAAAACAAGGCAGAGGATTACGGCCATAGCTATTCTTCACCTCATTGTTCTGAAACAACAGACACGGCGCATACCAACAAATGGGTGTATTTGGTGCAGGCTGAAGAATGGACCAGACTTGGTGAGGGATCTTTGCCACTTGGCAAAAGTCTGCCACAGATGCAGATGGAGCCCCTTGAAAACTTCAGGGACAATACAGGCAGCCAATGTCCACCCACCTATACCTGAGAATGAATGCAGCAGCTGAATGATGGCCGGCTCCTGTTTTCAAGAGATACAGGCACATGCTATAAACTGATAACTTGCCCAGAATATAGCTTCTAATCCAGGGAATAGCATTGTTTACATACCTCAGTGGAAAACATTCAAAAGTTAACATGTAGCCCATTTTTTTTCATGATCATTTATGGAGTTTCTGTTACTAAACTGCCATCTCATATACATTTATTCCTTCATATTTGCTGCTAGTATTTGATACCCATGAAAGAATTTTAGTGTCTGAAAACACATCAGACATCACACACATCCTTGCACATGTATTTGTGAAAATCATCTATCTTAATTTTTTTAATCTATTTTTGCAGCAAATGATGCAGCAAAAGTTAATGAAATTAAGGACATATTTTTATCTGATATTTCTTTCTATCGCTATGTGTAATATTTCATAATTATATAATATACGATATATCACTACCCTTTGACAAACAATAGAATAGTTGTATGGAATGGACTGTTAGCTATATTAGCATGGAAGTGGAAAAATTTATTACTAAAGCATTAGCGACGTCTCCCCCTTTTTTTCCAAAATTGCAAATAGCTTTTGTTTTGTAAAACTAACTAAATGTCAATTTATTACAAAATCAAATATATTGCTGTGATTACAGGATTCTTACAGTATTTTCATAATGAGTGAAAAAAGACTGAGAAAGCTTACATCTCGGCATCAGATTTGTAAGATTACGTTTTAAGTAATGATGAAGAATGGGATAAAAGTCAGTATAACATAGACTTCCCTGGATTTTGATCCAGAGTATTTACAACTGGAAAATATCTAGACAAACAGTAACATTGGCTGGTGGAAGGAGGTTGACCTTGATGACTGAACATGGCATCATTTCCACCTATCCCACATGTGAGCAGATGCTTGCTTTTGTTGACGTCTGAGTTTGTGAAGAATCCCTTCCTGCTGGAGGCTTGTGCTCATTTCCTTGAGACAGCACATCAAACAAGAAGACAAAAGGAAATGAGTCAAAATGTCCTGGGAGTCTAAGCTTTGACACTTTGTAGCATCTTGACAGGTGCATAACAGGATGCAAGCTGTGCATGTGAGACACATGCATGTGTGTGGAAAAAAATAGTGAAACAGCTTATGACAAATGAGCAGTGAGAGGAAAATGCCTTCAAAGCTTACACTGCACTTCACATTTATAGGTTTTGGTGAAGCTGGCAAAAAAAAAAAATTCTGTAGTCCTAAATATTAAAAGGATCTGAACAAAGATTTAGAATTTTTTTGTGAAAATGACTAGAAATTACCTTCTGACCTGTTGAGAGTTAACGCTATTAGCACGAAAAAGGTCAAATTAAAGCCTTATAATGAATATTAATCAACAATATTGTTTTGCTGGAGAAATAAGCAGATGCTCCCTCCATCCATCCACACCCAGGACGGGACACCAATCCATCACATGGGTCAATTCAAGTTCCACATACTCAAAACGTGAAAATAAACAGAGGAATTTATTCAGAATACCCATACTACACATATAGTGGCTTGCCTTGGATATTTCCACGTTTTGTAATGTGGAATTAAATTGAATTTTATTGGGATTTTTACCATTTGTTTTATACAACATGCTTAACAATTTGAAGGTACAAAATTGTTTTTTTTATTTATTGTTATTATCCTATTTAATTCCAAGTTCTAACACCTCAAAATGTGGAAAACATGAGTGTAAAACAGCTATTTCGTTACCCAAACATTGCTGATTCTGTAATGACTTTATAGTACACACCTGGGCAGCTATTTAGAGAACGTTGCAAGTTACAAGTAACAAACAAAAACACGGGAGAATATTCCGGGTTGCATTTTACATCCATGTAATGGGCACTTGGACTTTTAGTTGTCTCAAGCATTAATGTTTACCAGTAATTACATATTATCACCTTTAAATGCACTGTAGTCAGGATGGCCGAGCAGTCTAAGGTACTGCGTTCTAGAACCTTCTACAAGGTTTTATAGTTTTATTTTGTAATATATTGTTTTATCATATTGTTTATTTTATATCTATTATAGTCTGATCCAATGTGAGATTGTGAAAAAAGTTATCACTATTATTAATATAACAGTTAAATAAAGCTTGAATGGCAATAAGAATGGCAACATGCCACAGTAAACTGAAATTTAACCCTTTGGCTATAGGACTGTATTCATCCATTTATTTTTTGGTAGCCCCTTACCCAAATCAGGTTTGCACTGTTCTGGAGCTTTACTCAGCCAACACATATTTAGATGCCTTTAAGATTTTCCGTTGGCTAGATTAGAGCTTTGCTTGAGAGATGTAAAAGATTGGATGTCCTCTAATTTCCTATTGTTGAATTCTGACAAAACTAAAATGATCATCCTGGGCCAAAAAGGCCACTGTACAAGGCTCAATGATTATGTGCTGGACTTAGATGGAAAGATGATAG
>JAOVYW010060478.1:0-22414 GCA_025775045.1 Hiodon tergisus
CTAAAGTCTGTAATGTAACAAAATAGGTAAAAAGCCAAGGGGGGTGAATACTTTTGCAAGGCACTGTATGTGTGTATGTATATATGTGTTTGTGTGTATGTATATGTGTATATGTGTGTGTATATATATGTGTATATATATATTTATGTATATATATGTAGTCCTCGCGTGTGCTCGCTCACGTACACCCGCAGTCCTCAATCAAGTTAGTGGCAATGCGTCTCCTGATTGGAAATATCATTTATTTAATATAATTTAATTCTAAGTTTACACTGATGCACGAACACAGGACTTCTAATGTTGAAACTTCTAATGTTTTTAGATAATCGGATCACTTTTTTTTAAATGCAAAATATACGTGTGTGTGTGTGTGTATGGCACACCTCTTTCAGCTTTAACATATTTAATAAATATGTAATTGACTTTAGATGGATACGTAGATTAATCCCCAAGGGGAAAACCAAAAACATCAAAAACAGGTAATACACAAGGTTAAACAATATTAATTATAATTATGTCTAGTTATACACAGGGTTATACACAGGTTGTGTAAAAGAAATAAGCTCTAATATAGAGTACAACGTTTGTTTCATTCAACTACTGTATGTATTGTACTAACATCAGCATGTTAGATTTTGTTTTGATTCATACTACTGCAAATAAATATTTGTTAGATTTGATATAATTGATGTGTAAATGAGTCTTACATTTGCAAAAAATTTAATTGTTCTTAAAAAGTCTTAAAGATCTTAAACTTGCTAAGCTGTGAGCTGGAGGAATTACGGGGTGATAAATGGGAGAGGGTGCTGAAACATTGCTAAAAATCGGAGGTTTCAGACTGCTGTGAAATGTTTGGGAACTATACACGTACGTATAGCCAGATTTAAGTTGTTTACACTGAAAATTCTGTTTGTAGTATCCGTAATATGCTGCATTTCTCTGAAAATATCATAAAATATTTGTGTTTTAAAATAAAACTCCGTCCTTTCTAAAAAGTTCAATTTGTTTCCGTATGGCGTCGACGTAGATCACCCACACTTTTTAAAAAGCCAGCAGTACAGAGGTGTGGCCTGGGGAGTGACGAAAGGGGTTTGGGGGTGACAGCTGTCGTGTGCGTGTGTTCAGGATATTAATGGAACAGCCCGACACACGCTCTTTAATCCATGGCATGTTGAGTGGCCTGCGCATATTTGCCTCTGTCTTCCTTCAGTACATCCCTCTCTATTTAAAACACTGTTGATGGCTGATTCATGGCTGAATCTTTAGTGGCAGCAAGAAGTGTGGCAAAGTCACCTGGGAAAATAATTAGTTTAGTTTCAGTCTCAACAGGAATTGTGTTCAAGACTGTTTTATAAAGACTATAAAGACTTTGACAAGCCCTTTTACATTTGACAAAGTGACATTTACTCAACAAAAATATACATCAGAAGAACCATTCTTAAATGTTTGGCCTATGATTATCTTCAATGCCATAATGTGTGTCTTTCTTTTCTTTTAAATCTCAGATTGGGTTTCAGGTGGAATGTCAGAAGTCATATTTACAAAAACTAACATTATCCTCTTAAGTTTTAATTGAAAAAATATATTTTAAAAGAATTAACTTATGGTACCACAGCCACTTAATGTAAATTATTGTTGGAATTGTAATCATAGATACCCAGTCTTAAATCAATTTACTCTGCCGCATCATCAGCATTCAGTCTTTGCTTCTCTGCTGGGTGATCACACAGCCACTACTATTTACAACCATCCCACTGTGCTTAAACCTTGACCTGTGTGTTTGACCCTACAGCAAACCTTGGCCTGCTCCATTCTGACGGCTCTCCTCAGTGAGTTCTCTAGCTCCAGTAAAACCAGCAACATTGGACTAAGCATGGAGTTTCATGGTAGCTGCAAGCGCCTCTTCCAGGTGACACCCTCCCACTCCCTTCATATCTCTCTCTCTCTCTCTCTCTCTCTCTCTCTCTCTCTCTCTCTCTCTCCCCTCTATCTAGTATTATTTTGTTTTGAGTGTTGTGCATTTAGGAGTCTGTGTGTGTTCATCGCCAGGAGGA
This sequence comes from Hiodon tergisus, assembly GCA_025775045.1. Classification (NCBI taxonomy): domain Eukaryota; kingdom Metazoa; phylum Chordata; class Actinopteri; order Hiodontiformes; family Hiodontidae; genus Hiodon; species Hiodon tergisus. The sequence goes on from JAOVYW010060478.1 coordinate 2,055, forward strand.
TGACCTGAGGCAGATCTTCATGCTGACTATGGAGGTGCTGCAGGAGTTCACCCGCAGGGAGAACCTCAGTGCCCAGATGTCCTCTGTGTTCCAGCGCTACCTGGCCCTGGCCAACCAGGTGCTCAGTTGGAACTTCTTGCCTCCCAACCATATCCTTGTCAGTACTGTAAGCTGTGCTGCAGTTAGACCGAGATTGACTGGTGTCTCAGGTTTTGCTATATGTAGCCCTGCTGCAGCCAACTTCCTGGTCAGTATTTAGCATCTTCTGCATGTCGTTGTCCCTGCGGTTCATAGTGTGGTATTGGTCATACCACTGGACCTGAGGGTCAATGATTAGTGTGTAGTATTGGTCATAGAGGGCTTACAAGTTTGTTGCTATATCCATTAAACACGCACTCCTACCTTTTTTGCCCCCAATGAAAATACTCAGATCTAATGTACTTCACAACCTCCATTAAGATTCTGTAGAACGGCTCTCAGCACCTGTGTATGTTTCTGTGTTCAGGTCATGAAACAGATTTTTCTGTTTGAAAGACAAGCAAGATGATCTGTGTTGTTTAACATGCAGCATGGTTTTCAGTCACAAAGCACCTTGTCGTCAGGGCAACATCCATGCTGGAGGAACTTGTCACTAGGTGTTCTCATCTTTTCATTTGCCCTTCTTAAAAGGCTCTGGGGGGAAACAGCCAAAAAAAGTCAAAACCTTCAAGTAGGAGAGAGTGGAGGTGTCTGGCTATCTATCGCGGCAGCTCTTCCTTAAATGCAGGCCTTTGCTTCATAGACGAGGAGAGATGTGGCGGTCAGCTGGTCCTTACAACGCCAAACTTATCTCTCTACACCAACGCCAAACTTGGTCGGACGAGTCCCAGAGTGGCCTGGTACCCCGAATGGCTAGCACAGATGACAGACCGCTAGTGTCTAGAGTAGGGAGGTGACATTCCTGAGATGTTGTTTCACATGTTGGGTTTTTGAATTCTGAGGGAATGACCTTTTAACCCACAGTCCACAGCTATCTGCAGCATGTGATTAACTTTAAAACCTGACTTCTGATTACATTTATTTGCTTGGCAGATGTTACTAAGTTCTACTTGATGGCTTACAATTTAACATATAATCATTAAAAATAATTTTGGTATTATAGTTATACACGGTACCGTCCCATGACATGGGTTACTCTAACCTTTCCTGGTCATTCCTGTCTTAATAGGATTGACTGGGAGGTTGTGTGGGTGTGCGCAACAATGTGTTTGTGTGGATGTATGGAACTGTGTGTTTTGCTGTGCTGTGTGTGTGGGGGGGATATGTGGACCCGGCACTTGTGTTTATGGGCGAAACTGGTTTCTTTGGGCAACTTCACTCTTATGTTCTTGATGTTTCCAGGGTTACAAGCTTGTCGGCAGCTCATTAGGCCAGTATTGAGTTTATTAGTTAAATGGTTGCATTCTCAGCCTGATAAATGGAGATCCTAATGCTTCTCTGAACTGACAAAGTTACTATAATGTTTGATCCCAGCAGGCCTAGGCCAGACCCAGGCTCTGCAGGTACCACTGCTCCAGAGCCTGGAGAGGAAGTTCATTCATAGCTTTTGTTGACTCAGTCCTCCTCAAGCCTCAGTACTGGAGTAAGTTATTTTTGGATGGCTGTAAAAATAGATTGAATGCTGGGGGCGGGGTGTGTGAGAGGAGGTGACATACCGTACGCTCGTTTACAAAGCTGGCATCTTTGTGGAAGAGGGATAACTGACCATTTGAGTGCAGCCCTGAGGAATTCACAGCCTTTGGTTGAGATTGGCTCTCATCTGAAATTCCTGTGGCGTCTCAGAGCAACTGCACTGGTAGTGAACTGCGCAGGGACAGATATACAACAGTTTTCACTGCAGGGACCAATCATGGTCCCTCATCTACCAGTGACGGACAGGGGCCAAACCCAGACAGGGAGGAGGGGCATGAGGGAGAGGCTGAGAGGGACAGTGTAAGAAGAAATAAGAGAGAAAAGGATGAGTTTCAAAGGATTGAGCACCAGCTACTTTCTTTTCACTCGCTCTAACCTTACTGGCTGCTGACCTTGATTCCTGTACCACTTGGCCGGCACTACATCGCCATGTTCGAGTCGACCCAGAATGTGACCCTGAAGCCTACTGAGTCTTGGAGGGAAGCCCTGCTGGACACCAGGGTCATGGACCTCTTCTTCACCGTAAGTGCTGCTTTGCTGTCACAATTTCTTAAAAACAATACACGTTTGCTCACTGCCAGATGGTTAGGGTAGGTCCCAAACCACCGTCTTAGGTACCTGCATAATTTTTATTTATCGGTTTTTAACACTGGTAACTTGCATGCAGCCTTTGCACCTGAGGGTCATGGGTTAGTGTGGAGTAAAGGTTAGAAGCCTGAACTCTGTACCTGAAGGCTATTGGTTCATGTGAAGTAGAGGTTGGAGTCCTGACCTCTGGACCTGAAGGCTGTTGGTTTGTGTCGAGTAGTAGTTGGAAAACTTTATATGAATAGTTGTCCCTGCTAGTGCTCTGGTCCAGTATGTGTCAGTATGAGTATGTGTAGCACTACACAGCTGCGGTATGACTGGGCTTTGTGGTGGTGGTGTACTGAGTCTTGAGTCCATCTCTGTGCGGCAAGTTGTCAGCTGTTGCCCCTCACATCACAGCTGCGTCAGTGCCACACGCCACGGAGGGCAGGGGTTGCTGTATACCAACAAGGAGATTAGACTCTGACCCCAGGATTAAGGCACTACATCAGTATGATGCCTTACTTGTGCCTTATTCCCCGGGCATGGTTGAGTGTTTCCTTTTAATATGTTATCGGGAGTTACCCAGGGGTAAAATCTAAATGTCATTGGCAGAACTTGGGAGGAAAAAGACATTGGAGGCTCCATGCAGGGTGGATTTTTTTCAGTCCTGGGAAAAAATGCCTAAAATGTTCAATACACAGCTTTTCTGAACTCAAGTGCTGTGGAACCCTTTGACTTGCATGTTGGTGTGCAAGCAGAGAAGTGTGTTTGCTCCTGGCTACACATGGCATGTGGACATTTCTTTAATCTTTAAACCTTTAAAAGGGAAGACTTCTGAGGCTTCAGTATTAGTTGATGATGGGTATTCCTCTATGGTTGTTGGTCAGTCGCATCCAGTTTTGAAATGAACGAGCACAGAGAGAGGGCGAAAGACACCTTTACCATCTTGAGTCTAAAATTCCTGTCCTGTTATAAGACTTCATCTGTGGCAATAGGCTTTGTTTTTTCCCTGCTATAGATGTCCTTGTTTCTCTAGCAGGACATCCCAATTAGTTGTTTCCAATTTATACTCCCCCCACCCACCCACCCCTCCACCCCCCCCTGTAATTTCTAAATAAAGCCAGGCTGTGGCACCAGACCAGGCATGTGGCTGGCATTGTTGGCATATTGTGGATGGTTGTCGTTACCACTGCTTTTAGAATGTGTGCCGCTGCCCATCGTCTGGCAGGACCCTCCCCTCCCCTAGACATTAGTCCTCTCTCCGGTACCGTGGAGTGAGTGTTTGCTTTGTCTACACATCGGTGTGGTGCTGTTGGGGATTGGAACTGCTGTGGGTCGGACAGTGCTTTAAGGTGTGGGTGATGGGTTTGTGTGGACACGCTGAAGGAATACCAGCTCAGAGAGAAGCCATTACTACCGGTAGTGTCCGCTCAAACACCCGGTGTCTTTAGGACTGGTCCAAAAGGAAGGTGGGTGTCCGCATTCTGTCAGAGGGTCTGTGGCATATCAAGGATTATCATCTTTTAATTTAATAATATTAATTTAATATGTATTGCTATGGTGTTGAGTGTTATCTTTATATTTTTTATTAATGCGTTTAATAAATATGAGCTTGACAAATGTCAACTCACTGACAAATGTTCTGTAAAGCAGACAAAGTTGCAGAGTAGAGTTATTTGGATTCCCCTATTAGTTTTACCATTTTTTGTGATAATGATTATTGGTTCATCACAACAAATCCTGCCACCACACACGTAGAAGGTGAAGAAGACTTGTATCCTCCAAGCCTACCCTAGCAACCGTTCTCTATTAGACCTTGCTGGATATGCAGCCTACACTAGAGGTTCTGCGCTGATTGGCGCTGACCACATGATGGTTCTTGCTGTTGGGACTGACTTGCTGGTTTTAACAGATGGAACGTGATGTGTTTCAGTAGTGTAGGCCTTACAGGTATGATACGTCTGCTTTAGAGATACCATTATATTTCAAATATGCGGGACAGGTGTGGTTCAGACAGGTTAGGGTGTGACTGGTAAAGTGTCCCTTGCTTTCTCCCCAGGTGCACAGGAAAATCCGGGAAGATTCTGATATGGCTCAGGACTCTCTACAGTGCCTAGCACAGCTGGCCTCCATGCATGGGCCCATCTTTCCTGATGAGAGCGCTCAGGTGTCCTACCTGGCTCATCTGGTGGAGGGGTTGCTCAACATGATCAATGGGTTAGTTTCCTGCAAATATCCACCCCCTTAAATTAATGGATAAGCTTCATAATTGCCTGCAATGACTTTGTTTTGAATGAATAATATCATCGTGTTAATAATGAGTCCTGGCTGTTTGTAGGAATTTATTGTCATACAATCGTATCCTCTTGTTGCCACATAGAAGTTTGGAGAGAGAGAGATCAAAACTCAAGGTTGTTTGTGTCATTGGAAGGGTTAAATATCCTGGTGCGTGTGGGCTGGGCAGAGGAACAGAGTTTTGCTTTGATGTATAAATAACTTGGCGTTTGGAACTTGTGACTCAGGAGTTGGAATGAGTCCTGCTATTATGAGGGCTTTTTTCCCAGTGGCAACATACATGTGTCGTGGCACAGGTGACTACAGTCCAGGTAGCTATTCTTTTATAAATGAATTTGAATACTTCAAATATAAGTTAAAGCCATGCATGGCTCTAATCAGGGGCCTTGGGTTGAGTATGACCGCATGCTGCATAAGCATGACACAAGGCAGATGATGGGTGCTAAGACCTTCACCATCATTTTGTCATAGTTAAGTTGAAATTATATCGTAGTCTTAACTGTTTCTCTGCAGTGTTTAGAGTCCCGTTTAGCCTTAGTTTATGGTGCTTTGTGATGTTTTTTCTCCAGGATCGAGATAGAGGATTCTGAAGCGGTGGGGATCGCCAACATTATCAGCAACATGATCTCCATGTCCCCCCGGAGCAACCTGACAGCCCTGCCCAGCGATCTCTTCACCTCCTTCGTGAACTGCCTCACCCATCTCACCTGCTCATTTGGTCGTAGCGCCGCCCTGGAAGAAGTGGTGAATATTACACGCGGGTTTGATAAGAAATGGCTGAGGCCGAGCATCTGGTGGTTAGGGTGCTGGACTCAAGCACCAGGAATGGTCAGCGCTGTTTAAATATGTGCCTTTTATGTCCTTCAGTGATTAATTTGACACACGGCTTTAGTAAATATAGAGATATATTACAGTAAGTGGTGTTAGTCACTCTGGATCAAAGCAAGGCCTAACATATCAACCGTGTGATATTTCCTGGTCCCTGCCCCTGCAGCTGGATAAAGACGACATGGTGTACATGGAGGCCTACGACAAGCTGCTAGAGTCATGGCTGACGCTGGTGCAGGATGAGGAGCACTTCCCCCGCGGCTGTTTTGTCCAGCCAGCTGTGCAGGTCTTCAACTCCTACATACAGTGCCACCTGGCTGCACCTGAGGGCACACGCAACTTGGTAAGACGCCACCATCCAGCCAACCGTAACCAAACAAAACGTCTAACTCTTGTTCAGTATCTATCTTGTTGCTCATCCATCCACATGACGGGATGTCGTCCTTCACTCACACATGCATTCATCCCTCTTCCATCCATTAACATTGATTGATTGAAAATAATCAGGTGGAGAAACAATGATGGAGGTTACGCTGCTCAGTGTCCTGGTTGTTTTTTCGCTCATCCATGCATTTTGCTTCTTAGTCTTGACATCCCTAATGCCCATAACAGAATAATCATGTAGCAAATGAGTGAGGAACGTTACGGCTGCTCATCTCACCATGTCTCATCCATCCACTGGCTTTTTGTTTTTGCACTGCTTGTAAATCCTTTCCCTCAGACGGCGAATGGTGTGGCTTCCCACGATGAGGACGAAATCAACGAGCTGCAGGAGGATGACCGGGAGCTGTTCTCAGACCAGCTAGCCAGCATCGGAATGCTTGGAAGGATAGCGGCCAACCACTGTATCCCACTTCTCACTAGGTGGGTAGCCGGTACTTAGGTCCCACAGGTCTGGCTTGTTAGTTATGTTTCACAGTGCATTGGAAAAGGCAGAGGGACATGGGGTATCCCAACATCCGTTGAGTGGGGAGGTGGGTAGAATGTTTAGCACTTGACCTCTTGTTCAAGGAACTCTATTGTTACATTGAATTGTTTGAGCTGAATAAGGTCCAGCATATAACTCACACTTTGCTCTGTGTGCATATGTGTTTACTTTACTTTGTGCCTATGTGTGTGGGTGCTTCCCCTTAGTTTATTAGAGGACCGTGTAACCAGGCTACATGGACAGCTCCAGAGGCACCAGCAACAACTCTTGGCCTCACCAGGCCCAGGGTCGATGGACCGGAAAGTTTTAGATGATCTCTACGAGGACATTCACTGGCTCATTCTGGTTATTGGTAAGCAATGCATTCACTCATTGGCTCCTCTAGTTCCCCATTTTTCCCATTATTCTAGCAGCCTTAAGCTTTATTAGTTAATTCGGATTTCTGCATATTTTTCTGTGTTCTCTTGTACTTTTATTTCTTAGTTAAGGTTCATGTGCCTTCAACTTGCATTACTTTTCTTACATACCAGCCATAACCGTTTCACAGGTTCTTCTGTTTTAATACCTTTCTACATAGGATTCTCTCTGTGCCATCTTGTGTAGTAGCGGCCTGACTAAAGGACAGCCTCAAATGTAACTTAATCAAAAGGTTCAGAGAAGACTTTGCAACACAAAGTTTACATGACCTATCTACTTTTTTCTCACTTAAAAAGATATATATGTCAAAAACACTGGTGTTTGGTGAACATCTGTTCCAGAATGTAATAATGCTTTTTACTCCCTGATACTAGTTAGAGGTACACTACATGGCCAAAAAAAAAAAAAGACAACCCTTCAAATTAGTGGATTCAGTGATGCTGACAGGTGTATAAAATTGCGATCACACTGCAATATAGTAAAACTACTTGGTATTACTAATTGAAAAAATTAAATTCTGGCTGTGTTTTAAATCTCACCAACTCTCTATACCTTATACTTTAGTGTTTACTAGTTTAAATTATCTGTAATAAACCTGCCGTTCTTCATAGTAAAATGTCATGAATATTGACTATGCTACGAATGTTGCCTAATGATTTGTCATTGTCGTTTGTATGGCAGATTTTGTATTGTTTAAAAATGGTATCAGTGTAGTTGTGTATGTTATGTAACTAGCAAGATTTCCAACATTGTATGTATCTTATGAATGGAAATAACATTAGTCGCACTCAAAGAACAGACGGTCTTTTTTGGGGGCCTATTCCAAAACCTTGTGATTTGTAAACACTAAAAAGCACATAGCTAGCTAACCAACTAAACATACTTTATAACCCCTCCCGACCCACATTTCTCAGTTTGTTACTAGCTGGCCAAAATTATAACGGGACTATAGGGACTAATTTTACATTGTAGATATGCTCAAAGATATTAAAGTGGGCTGATCATTGAAGTTAGTACTGCAGCTGGCAACAGACATTTATTAATTGCTGTCTAATATTGTTTTCAGCAATTTCACAATTTTATGCTCAAGCTTATCACATTTTTCAGATTTTGCATTACAACTTCCTCAATTATTTTCAAGCTTGGATGTAGGTTGACACATTTTTGTGGTTCTCTTCAACTAATTTCACCACTCCTTAAGCACAAACTGTGTTACGTTCTTCTAATCGGTATGCCCTCCATTGTTACCTACTCTTGTGAGAAACAAGTGGCTCTTGTCAAAACAAGCTAATCCAGACAGAATTGAGCCCAATATATATTTTTTATTTCTAGATTCATATAGTTGCAATTAATTTGAGATTTCTGCGATTGTTAAAATGGGTCTGAATGGTGTGCTTGAATTCACGTTTTACAGTACTCGAATGCTTTTCTGTCACCACGTATGCACAAGTGAGAGAGAACAATTGTCTTTCTTTTTCCCCTCTTACTGTTGTATTTTTTGCCATACTTGGTCAATCACTTCAAGCTGGCTTCTATACATTGATCAAATTTCACAGCTAAGGCATGGTTTTCTCATTAAAACTTTCAATTGGGCATTTTCTGGTGGTAAACTCTCTAACCAAAACGAAAGAATGAGCATATGAAAGGCACATGGGTTTAGGGATAGCAGCAGATACAAAGCGTGGCTGATAGTGATCTAAATAGTGAGTTAAAATAAACGGCAATAAGCAGAGGGACTGTTCAGACTCGCAGCTGTCTAAGGGAAGACAAATCCAAAGTCACTTATAAGTAGATATGGCAACCCTGATGGTCTCTATTGGTTGATTCTGAGTATTGCATCTATGAATATAGTCCAATGATTTTATTTGCATTTGCAGAATTATTTAAGGATGTGTTTGGAACTGGAATTGAATGATGACCTATAGTGCTGGTATATTGTTAACTGTGTAGAACTCGGGCTTTGTATTGTTAAGAAACTGAATGTGACTTTTTGTGGGGTTGTGTTAAGGTTACCTTTTGGCAGATGATCCCCAAGGGGAGACACCTCTGATACCCTCGGAGGTGATGGAGTACTCCATAAGTCACTCCACAGAGGTGGATATCAACACCACCCTACAAGTACTAGGCTCTCCCGGGGAGAAGGCCTCCTCCATCCCAGGGTGCAACAGGACAGACTCTGTCATCAGGTAAGGCCACGCAGCCAAAGTGTTTCAGGTGGGGCAAAATTTTTCACTGACTGTTTACTTTATCCTTAGTGGTTGACTGTCCCTGCATAAGGCTGGGGAGTGGACCATGTGAGTGATCCTCCCCAGTGTCTGGATCCTGCTGGAATGTCTAGCCATGACAGGCAAACGGGAGGCTGAGGCAGGCTCTGGCCAAACCTTTTTACCCCCCAACATCCATGTACCACATTATTCAATTATAACAGAAGCAGGTGGTGCTGAGGCTCCAGGATGAGAGATTACAAGGAGAGGATGAGGGTTGAGGGACATAATTGGGTTTCAGATGGTTATCTCTATGACGCTGAAAGTTCAATAGGGATTTATTTGGTATTTACTGTAGTATTGCAAATGAGAGATTTTGAATTGGCAAACACTTGTTATGTGGATTTAAGTTATGTATATAAGCATCTGCCCTGGCATTGTAAGGGTCCTCCATCCAAAACCAATCTGCTTGGAAAGGTTCTGTTTTCAGTTATTTCGCCATACTCTTAATGCGAATGATGAACTTTAGTTTATTTAACAGCCGTTTTTGGGTTTATTTAGATAATATCCGTTTGTCAGAATTAAAGTGAATAAAAAATTGAATAACTAGTTATAACTGGCTAAAAAAGCTGAGTAGTTGTTACTGCTATTTTGCTAGCTAGCCATTTCCTTGCTGTAACCTAGTCATATTTGCCATTGCTTGTGTGGCGTTGCCTTACCAATCAACAATGATCTCAATCGAATAAACAAACTGTTATAACACAGTTCCAGCACAAATGACCTGCTCATAGTTCCAAATGAATCTGCACACATTCAGATCCACAATTACAGTAATTATGTTCAAGGTAGATAATGGCTGTCTAGTCAGTGGGTATAGATACATGTGAAACGAGATAAAAAAGATGCTGGGCACCAGAGCTTGATGACAGATCAAACTGGAGCTGTTTGTCATCAGCTAAAACCAATTTGGGGATGTTTGTGTAGATCTGGGTGAAAATCTACAATTTTCAATGCGCTGTTCAATTAAAAAACATATCAAGATTGTTAAATTTAAATGAGCAGTCGTAGATAAAGAGCTCACCAATCAGTTCTGCGTAAACTACATTATTACGCAAATGTGTAAGAATTATTTAGAGAAATAAATTAAACAATGTGTTTCTTTCTGTAGCGTCAAAATCCACTTTTGTTACAAATTTTTTCTTGGAAAGACCCATGGCAGCTGATCTGATATGACTAAAAGAAAAACTTCTCATAAGTCACTCAGCATTTTCATGAAAAAAAAAAGCAAAGGTATGCCAGTATTTTATTTGTATGCAGTCGCTTGTATTAGTGTCCATTAAACTTCTGGTTGTAACTGCTGCTCTTCCCATCACTGCAGATTCAGTGAAACTGCAACATGCACAGACATGCGCATCTCTGAGATCATTGCGTGAGATTAGTCATTAAGTATGGAAAATTTCTAACTCCACCCACCAGCCTGGTTCCTGTTGGTTGCTTCTCATGCCAGATACAAAAGCGGGTTGGTCAATGTGCTTGAGACCTGGAAACAAGGGGCCCGTGGGCCTATGGAAATTAATCAAGAAGTGTGAAACTGATGACACTGCTCGGCCCTGCAATGGAAAAGCATCTTAATGTGGTCCTGGCCAAAGTCCAAAGACAGCGAGCTTCACTGGGTGCTTTGGTCACTGACAGTGCAATGAAAGTCCGCCTCTGACTCTCCTCATCCCCAGGTTGCTGTCAGCGGTGCTGCGCACATCAGAAGTTGAGTCCCGGGCCACTAGAGCCAGCCTCACTGAGCTGCTAAGTCCACAGATGGGCAAAGACATTGTGTGGTTCCTCAAGCGCTGGGCCAAGACTTACTTACTGGTGGATGATAAACTCTACAATCAGGTGAGCGGGGGCCTCTGGGAGCCTGTTGTTGGAGTGTGGATCTCATTCCCATACATACGGGTTGGCAAATCTGAGGCACTGTCAGGGTTTCACTTTTAAATTGTGGTGACAACCAACTTCTGCTGTGAAAGATCTTGTTACCCTCTCCTCCCCTCTCAGATGAGCATCCCCCTTAGCACAGCCTTTGGGGCTGACACAGAAGGGGCACAATGGATTGTCGGATACCTGCTGGAGAAGGTGATCAACAATTTATCTGTGTGGAGCTCAGAGCCCGACCTTGCCAATGACACAGTCGAGCTTCTCGTCACATTGGTGGAAAGGCGGGAGAGGTGAGAAAGCCGGCCTGACTAACTATAGCATGACCTGTTGATAAGAAGAGGAAGTGGCATATCTCTGTTAACACAATTTCCTTTGAAACAGGACACAGTGTATAGTCTAGGCCCAGGGAAACCTATAGACTGATCTGACTACATTGATTGTGTGTGGTTAAGCACCCAGTAAAGAATTAAGAAATACTGGATTTTGTAGGTTCGGATCCAGATCTTTTTTTTAGCTGAGCTGTTAGGGTGAGTGGGAGGGAATCAACAGGGCTTGTCATTATTTAGTATCCGCTTCCTGGGCCCCTGCAACCTAGCAGTTCCATGGGGAAGGGATGTGCCTCTTGTTCAACTGGTTCTGAACCCCTTGTGTCGGCATATTGTAAAATGATGAGCAGCATAAAGGCAATGGAATCATTTTGCATTTAATTTATTTAGCAGATGGTCTTATCCGGAATATGGGTTTGAATAACAAGCTTAACTAATTCATATCTTCACCTAAATACAGGACCCTATTCTGTAATAAGCAGACTGTACTGTGCTTGAACAGAGAACACTGACTTTGATTTATTTGGCCAACAGTATGTCCTTATCTTGCTGTTGAATCTCATATTCCTTTTAGCAAATATCTGACTGTGCAACCTTTTTTTGAGCAGTTAAAGCTCATTGACATTTTAAGGTGAACCGCAAATGCAAATAATAACCCCTTGTTTTGTGTGTGTGTGTGTGTGTGTTTCTCTTCCTTGTCTTGGGTTAGGGCTAACATCGTGATCCAGTGTGAAAACTGGTGGAACCTAGCCAAGCAGTTTGCTGGGCGCAGCCCGCCTCTGAACCTCCTGTCCAGCTCTGTGCAACGCACCTTGATGAAGGCTCTGGTTCTGGGTGGCTTTGCCCACATGGACTCAGACACCAAGCAGCAGTATTGGAGTGAGGTACTGTATCGGTACTATTTGTTTAAATAGTCGGTATTTCAAGATGAAACGAGAACAAGTCCAAACTCATTTTAGGCTAATAAGTCATTTTCAATCCCAAAATGTTATATTTACCCCTTCAGCTCTCTGTTCTTCCCATCTTCTCAAGCTGACCTCACATCTCTGTCCTGCCCCCAACAACCCAGGTCCTGCAACCGCTACAGCAACGTTTCCTCAACGTCATCAACCAGGAAAACTTCCAGCAGATCTGCCAGGAGGAGGAGGTGAAGCGTGAGATCATTGCCACGCTGGAGGCACTCTGCGGCATTGCTGAGGCCACACAAATCGATAATGTGGCGGCACTGTTTAACTTCCTCATGGACTTCCTGTCCAACTGCATAGGCCTCATGGAGGTGTACCGGAACACCCCTGAGACTGTCAACCTCATCATCGAGGTGTTTGTGGAGGTGGCACACAAACAGATCTGCTACTTGGGGGAGGTGAGCAATGGGGATGGGTGGAACAAGTGGGTTGCTTTGGCAATGTTTCCCCTGCCAGCGAGGATTAGGGTTTCAATCTGTAAGAATTGTAACTAGAGGTTTTCATTGAAATTTTTGGTAAATTTCTGGGGTTTAATGAACTGTTGGTCCCTGATGCCTTTAGAGAGTTGGATAATGTCTTGTGTGCGTGCACACACACACACACACACACACACACACACACACACACACACACACACACACACACACACTTCGGCCCTGTCAGATTTGACTGATTCATATCAGTCAAATTTTATTTGTTATAGAGAATTTGTCACAAAGCTCAGTCCTGACACATTGTCTCCATTGTCAAGGAATTGTAAATGCTCAAATATTCTGTTTCTTTTACTGAAATCAGATGCTGAATAATATCGGTAATGGTCTCTGTTTATCTTGTAGTACTTGCTGATGTTTAAGATGTGCTTTGGAACTTGCTGTTTGCTGACATCCTGTCCATCAATCACATCTGAAAAATATAAAAAAGCTAAACCATAACTTTGACCGAAACAGGCTATTCTGGCCCTTTTTAAAAATGTATATTAAAATGTATATTCTCCTGCATGCCTACCCTCCCCGTCTATCTCTTACAGTCCAAGTCCATGAAGTTATATGAGGCCTGCCTGACTCTACTCCAGGTGTACTCCAAGAACAACTTGGGCCGTAAGCGTGTAGATGTAACAGCTGAGGAGGACCAGTACCAGGATCTGCTGCTCATCATGGAGTTGCTGACCAACCTGCTTTCTAAGGAGTTCATTGACTTCAGTGACACAGGTACTGCCTAGTCTCTCAGTACCACCAGTCTCTCTCTTAGGCTATGTCCCAGGAATCAACTTTAAGGATGGAAATTAAATAAGAGTTGTTGTGACATGGCAAGCACTGTATAAAAATAAAATTGATTGATTGTAATAGTATTGACAGTTTAATTACAAATGGTGAAAGACTATCCACTTCTCGTTTTGTGATAGTCATACTGTTCAAACGTTATTGTTTATCCTTTGTAATAAAGCAGGATTCTTAGTTTTTCAAAGTCATGTTTGATTTTATAAACCTCACCTGAGAATTTAGGGAAATTTTCTTTTTCTGTGTATTTCTTTCTGCTCGGTGATCAGTGCTAAATCAGACACTATCTCGTTCTATTTACCCTGCTAATTATTACTGGTTCAAATGCCAACCAAGCCCTGTGCCTGTCTGTTCAGAGGTTTTTATTGGATTAGATACTAACTGTGCTTGTGTTCTTTCTGTGCTTATTATTGGATCAGACGCCAACCATACCCATGTTTCTGTTCAATGTTCATTTCTGGGTCTGATGTTACTCTAGCAGTGTGCATCTGTTCAGTGGTCATTACAGGGTCATGTTTGCCATAGCAGCGTGTATCTGTTCAGTGTTCGTTACTGGGTCAGACATTTACTATAGCAGTTTGTATCTGTTCAGATGAAGTGTTTCGGGGCCAGGAGCAGAGCCAGGGAGCGAACCGGTCAGTGTCTGCTGCAGATGTGGTTCTGTATGGGGTCAATATTGTGCTGCCGCTCATGTCACAGGACCTATTAAAGGTGAGTGCTTGGTGACTGAGGCTCATGTCAGTGACCACTGAAAGCTTGCCGTGGCTCAACTGTCCTTCCTTCCCTTTCTCAGTTCCCCTCCCTCTGTAACCAGTACTATAAGCTTATCACCTTCATCTGCGAAATCTTCCCAGAGAAGATCCCCCAGCTGCCAGATGAGCTGTTCAAGAGCCTAATGTTCTCCCTGGAGCTGGGCATGACCTCGTATCCTTTACATTCGCTTGAAGAGGGACATGTTCAACCATGTTGGAGACAGGGCAGTGTTTGGCCTGTGTTTGAGATTAGAGGATATTGCGCTAGGGTAAATGGATGGCAGTTGGTACTTCCTTAGCTACTTGAAGGATGAGCTCGGAGGTGAGTCAGTTGTGTCTGGAGGCTCTGACCCCCCTTGCGGAGCATTGCGCCAAAACCCAGGAGACCGACACACCTTTGTTCATCGCTACGCGCCACTTCCTTAAGGTGAGAGTCCACCGTAGTCTGTTTTTTTTACTGATGTAACTTTCAATTTAGCCTGCCTGTTACTAACCTGCCTGCAGTATGTGGTACTGCAAAAACGCATTCAATCGTATTAAATCTATTTTTCCTACCGTCCAAATAATTTTCTAAATAAATTCTAAATAACCATCTTCTGCTAACAATGAAATGAATACACTTGTAACGTAGTAGACAATTATGCCTTGACATAGCCAAATATGTGGGGGGAAGGATATTAGAGATAATTGTCTAAACTCTCTGGTGTGTTTAATTTTTTCGAGGGAAAGGTGGCGGTCAGATCACACTAATCTTTAATTTAAGATTAATTTGTCTTCCTTCAAATTAGCTATTACCTGTGGTATTTGTGAAATATATATGTTTGATTTGAGGTTGAAGAGTACCAGCTACAATTTAAATTAATGAGATTCTTTGAACATTATTAGCTCAGACTTTTTCTGATGTGTGATAGTAAATGGTGCCTTCCTAAAATGTACATATAAGGTAGAACGGATTGTACACTTTTGAATGGTGTAACTTTGAGGAAAATATTTTAATATTGTCGATGCAGAAGCTAATACATAGTAATCAATAGAACATGCACAAAGTTGTTAATGTGAACTGAGGTGAATTCCCACTACATATTCATTGATTCTACAGAGGTTTTGGAATTGGTGACAAAGAACAATGGCATTCGAATGGACGGTACCGTTGCATCCTATACAGTACAGAGAGGACAGGGATATATACTAAACTACAGTAGCTGGCGTAAAACAGACTGCAGATTCTGAAACTGCACACTTACTTGCATAATATCACCTGGATTTCCTGAAACTAGTAAATTGTATTCTTCCATTGGTCCATCCTTCACTAAGAAGTGAACTAGTAAAATTAAATTAAGACAGAATCTTCAATCAGAGGATGAGGAAGCAAGGAAAGATTACAAGGATTCATTTTTTGAGAATTCAAGCGGCCAAAGATTTCTTGTTCCCGTTTCCCCTTTTTATACTGCTGGAATTCAAGACCCGTTGATTGCTTCTTAACAATTCCTGAAGCGGTATGAATCTCCAAAGAGAAGTTTTAAGCAGTATTACTTCTGCTGTTTTCTGATAATTTTGGTGTCTCTTTTTTTTAAATACCAGACCATTGTATGGAGAACAAGGAGTTATTTCGTTATAATTGTTTAATTTATGTGTAAAATGTAATATGCCGCTATAGTTTTCTTCCTGTTGAGTTTACATTAAACAAGGGTAAAAATAAGTATGGAGCTTATTTTTAAATATAAATGTGAGGTAAACTTACTTCCACTGCATCAATTCAACTTTATTTCTAGTATTTGTTTATTTGTATCAATACTGCCTCCTAAGAGCACAGTCAAACAAATAGGGATGAGCCTACTAACGGTGAAGCTGCCTGAAACACCACACCAGCTACAGGAACATGGGTTAATGCACTTTGATGTAATAAGTTCCTCTCACTCTTTGGTGTTTACATTGTTCATATCCAGCTGGTGTTTGACATGCTGGTGCTGCAGAAGCACAACACAGAGATGACGGTGGCAGCAGGAGAAGCCCTCTATACACTAGTGTGCCTGCATCAGGTGAGAGACATTGTAATAAATAGCTTTAGAGCCATATGAGGTAAAAATACTTTTAATAATAATAATGATGATTATCCCTCCAACTTGTGTCTTGTGATTATTATTATTATCTGAGTCGTCTTCTTCCTTGCAGGCAGAGTATTCTGAGCTGGTAGAATCCTTGCTCTCCAGCCAGCGGGACGCTATAATCTACCAGCGTCTGGCCGACGCCTTTAACAAGCTGACTGCTAGCAGCAACCCTCCCACCATGGACCGCAAGCAGAAGGTGGCCTTCCTCAAGAGTTTGGAGGAGTTTGTGGCCAACGTGGGGGGGCTGCTATGTGTCAAATAGCCATCCACCCCTTCCCTCTCACCCCTCCCCTTCCAGCTCCCTCCACCCTGCTGCCAAGTTTACCCCACCCCTTCATGCCAAACTGCAGTGGTGAGAAACAATACGCTGTTGTGACCATGCTGAAGACCGAGGTAGAGGAACACTCAATTAAATGGGGGTGCTTTGGCTGCACCTTGACCCCTTCATGGACACGAGCGAGATTCCCAGCTCACTCATGGAGCCAGTCGACCGAAGAGGGATTAGTCACAGTGCCATTTTCCGTCTTCATCACTACCAAATCTGGTAATTACTTACTCTGGGAGGTGTGGGGTGGGTGGTTGGCATTAATTTGAGGAGAAAGTGCCCCCCCTCTTCCTCCTCCAGGGTGCCTTATCTTAATGAGGTCAGCTGGGTCAGCTTCACCAGGATGGCAAATGTGGACACTGCGGATCCCCATGATAACTGGCCTTACACTCTGGCACGACTAGTGTCCCTAAACCTGCCAACTTGGGACGAATAACCAAATTGCTTTGTGTTCATTATGGTTGTAAATATATTTTCAAAATTAAACTAGCAAGAAAAATATGTTTGGAGAAAAGAAAGGAAAATGTTTTTATATGATAGATGTCAAGAACTTTTTTATTGTTCCATTTGTTTTTCTTTTTCGTCTATTTTATGTCCTGCTTTCCCCCAATAATCAGTCAGTTCTCCAAGGCTTTTCCCCTCATCTGTGTACTAAATGAAGGGACTGGCCTCCCTGCCCAAGCAAGGGGAATGGACACTTCAGGGCCGGGGACTCCATGTCGGGGTGGCTTAGCTCACACTATTTTAAATTTTTTTATAGCCTTATCCCAAGAAAAGTAAAAAGTGATTTTTGATATTGCTAAAGCAATAATGAACCAAATGAGAACAGAATGGAGACTTCTAAGTGTTTATGACACCACCCATTTTAGCCAGGGCATTAGAGAGAGAAATCTAGTCCAATTTTAGAGTGCTTCTCCTTCTGATATTTAATTTTTGAATGCCTAAATAAAATGTAAAAGTGTATATAAACTTATATAAACTTTTTGAGTGCACGTTTTTTGTGAGGTCTCTGCTACTGTACATCATGCAGCTGGGATGTTACCATTTTAAGTTTATACATTTTTTGTTTCTGCAAAAAAAAAAAGGTTCCTGTACAAATGGGATGTTTTCCCCTAGACTTTTTTTCTTTTTTATTCTCAAATTTTTCTGAGAACAGTGTAGGACCTACACTTCAAACTCAAGTGCTTTAAAACCTGTTTTTCAGTGTTACACAGATCATGGAGCACATGTAACCACATCTTTGTTTGAAGTGAACCTCAAATAAAAAGCAGATGAAAGTGAAATGTGCGTGCATACACACACTTTAAATTTGTACACATATACGGTTTGTTTACGCTATTTCACATAAGTGTATTTCAACATTGTGTGTACATATTTCAGAATTATTACATTTCCTTTTAGGAAAGCAACAACTTAGAAGTACATGGACTGCTGCAGTCAAACTTTCCTTGTGATTGCCTTTTATTCAAGTCAAGACAAGCCTGTCACTAGATGCCATGTAAACAAAAACTACCTGCTGGATAGGACTGAATCAGTCTTTTAGTTGTATATGGTTCTTGTATGTGAGAGGATTTAACCATTTTAGACACCACATTTAAAGGGATACTTTCCTGCCAATAAAACGGACTTTTTTCTAAGTTACATGTTCAATGTCGTGAAATGTATGTTAACCAGATAGGAATATTAATGTATGTGATGTCAACCAGTCTGCATTGGTAAGTGAAAACAAAAGGCTGTCACTTTTTCTAATAAGTGGTGGTTAACTTTGTGGTTGGGAAACATATAAATAATGAGTGCTGTGTCATTAATTGTTGAAGTGGAGAATGGCTGCTTTCTCCAAGTGTACCGCAGAGCCTGATATGACACATGCCTGAGGACCTAAAACATGGGGGTGGTTCTATTGATGATGATCAAGGTTCTCTCTCTGACCCTGGCCATTGGAGCACACTGTTGGGTTTTACCTGCTTCGTCAAATCAGCTGGGGGATTGGAAACACTTGTTCTTAAAAAAATAATTTTAATTTTAACAACTTAGAATTCCATGAAGATTATTTATTTGTTCAAAAATTGAGGGATACATTCCCTATGTAAATCACCTTGGGCTTTTTAGTCATTGGTTTAACTGCTAATGATTAACACATCTCAAATCCCCCAAACATAGGTTTATTGATGAACCATATAAAATCAACTAGACAGGTGCTCTCTGCTTTTTACAGTGTGCTATTATGAATTTTGAAGACCACACAATACGATTGCATCTAAGTCACATCTAAGAAAATCAATATTTGGCAATATTTCACCAATCATCTTTACAAAATGGTTCAAACTCTGTCAAGTTCCTTGTGGAGCATTGAGTGACCGAAGTCAGTTTAACATCTCTTTCTTGAGCTATGCAAATCAGTTGTGGGGCGGGCCATGGTTAACTGTTGAAACACTTCATGAATGAACACTGGTTATTATGAAGAAACTTTTTTTGTCCTCGGTTTCTTAGGACAGTTAGAGTTTTTGAGTTACAAACTGTAAAATAAGTAAGAGACATTTTCTCTTTGACTGTGTTTTATTGGTTTTTGACCTTAAGGGTATACACATTATCCTACTGACAACTGTATATATGCATATGAGAATGAATAAAATAATAAAAGAAAAAAGCATTGTATGCAGACCACAAACTATCCTTACTTACTGTAGTCCCTTAATTTTATAATAAAAGGTGGCATCGGCAAATAGTGATGGCAGAAGTAGTCAAATGTGACAATTATGGTAATACTAGTTCAATGCAGTAGGTACACAGACTTTGATTCAGAGTTTAGATTGTGGGTAGAAATGAAACCCCATTTTCATATAGGTTAAGGATAGCTTGCCAAGTCCAAAAAAAAAATGTTTGCCTATCTCTCTCTCTCCACAGTAATTATCATGCCGCATCCACATCTCAAAAGTTGGAAGTTGTTGAAAGAGAGACAAGGGAGGGAACTGCCCCAAAATACAGCAATTACTGGGCCAGATGTTATTTCTCTCTTAAAGCCCGTTGAAAGATTATCGAGTATTAGCCTTCTGTATGAGTGTATGAGTTTCTAACAAGAGGAATTAGTGTGTTTCCTCAGTTTTACACTTTCATGTGGAATAGATATTGGGGAGAAATGTTATGCAGTTTGAGTGTGGAATGATGAATCCTATCTACAGCTTTGAATTGGATCAGGTTGTGTTGAGTGCTGATTGTAAATATTTTTAAGACTATCGTCCCAGGAGGGAGGATACCGAGCTCTGACCCCCAGGGCTGCTTAATAGTCACAATTCTCAATTGTCACCATAAAGAGAACATGACCCTATAATAGGCCATAAACAACTGAGACTGCACTTCCCTGATTGTAATTATATTTACTGGCAGAAGATGGGATCATCCAGGGATTGTAGCTATTCAGGGACTGCGTGCTGACTGGACTGACAGTATAGGATGTTCAGTCAAGAGCCAAACTGGCTTATCATTATGTGTAACTCAGGGGCAACATCCTCTCTCAGATGAGCTTCCCAATAACACAAGAAATTGTGGCAATCCAAAACTCTCTCAGCTCTGTGCTTGCAGGGGTGTTTATCACTGATTTTTTTTCTCCATTTAGAAGATCTAATTATTGAATCCAGCTCCTTAAGGTAATCCAGATGGATAAGTGTATATATAGATTGAACAAGAATTTAAATTGAATTAGTTATTCCACTAATGAGACTGGGAAAGAAGTATTACAGAACTCAACATTCTTCTGGGGTAGGTAGA
>JAOVYW010060489.1:2500-12295 GCA_025775045.1 Hiodon tergisus
CGCTGCGGTCTGTCGTGGCCCAGGACAGACGCCTGGCACCCAGGCCTCATGACTCACAATAAAAAAGGGAGAGGTAAGGCTCTTTTCCCATCAGACCGTCAAGTGTGTTGACACTACTCGTATTATCCTATAATGCTCCTATAATGCTCCTTTTCTCAGTTGGACTTTATTGGCTTTAGGTCTCAATCTTGGATTGAAGGTGATGTATTCTTAAGCTTTCATTGACTCTGTATGCATATTAGTATCACTGTGACTGTTTTGGACAAGATAATTAAAAGGTACCAATTCTGTCTTACGGGTGCTCACGTAAGTTGTTTTTACAGAGTTGGACTCTGGACCACAGGACAGTAGCTAGAACATAGTAGTGGAGTTCAGATCTCAGATACCAAGCACTGATATCTGTTCTATGTGTTGTGAAAGCCCAAAATCAAAAGGGGATGAGTAGGAATGAGTCTACACTGTTGCTTGGAGGAAACTTACTGATATGGATTCACAGGGTCAAATGGCACATTTAAAGGCTGTAACAAATAAACTATGGCTAAGTCAAACGGTCTTCCTTGGTATGTCAGGCACACGGATGAAGCGGCTGAATCAGGCCAGTAGTATTGTATCCCCCCTTCTGAGGGAATCTGATTTGTCTGCCATGAACTGGACCACAGCTGCCCAGCCATGATGATTGACGGGGGGAAAGGTTCCTCACCTCTTCTGTAATTGTTGGTCCTCTGTAGTTATTTTTCTGAAAAAGTTAGTTCCTCATTGTTTGCAATTTTTCTGAAAAGGAAACTGACATGCTGAGAATCACCAAACGCTTGAGCCATTACCATTTTTGGACCATTATCTACCCCTTTTGTCCCACGATCTGCCTTTTTTGGTCTCACAATCTGCCCTGTTTGCTCCATGATCTACCCTTTTTGATATTGATGGAAAGAAAATGTGCAAACCTTTTTTAGGTCAATATCCCTGCCCTAGAGAAAGTCTGTGAATGGCACTGGTGGGACTCCAGACCATGGGATTGTGGATTTTAATCTTCTAATCAAGGCTTGCCATGTTGCATATTAGAGGACCGGTTACACAATTTTGTCCTGTATTCAGTCAGCTCCTTCCTGGGTGAAACAGGACTGTGCACCATTTGAAGGCACAGAGGTTTTTATGCCAAAGAAGAAAAACATAACTGAAGAACAATGAACAGGGGGTTTATATAAGTGTTATGCTCTGTTCTTCCCAGCCCAACCAATTCATGCTGCTGCCTGCTTGTACGTCAGTAAGATGGGCGGGGAACGGAATACACAAGAAAGCCATTTAAATTTTTTTTTTTTTTTTTTTTTACAGTTTCCAGGAGTCTGTGGCTGTATTGAGAAGAGAAGGGTGGAGAGAAAAGAATCTGCTTCTGCCCTTCCCCACCCAAAAAAATATGTTCACAGCAATTTGGGGGCTCTAGCCCGTGCCCTTTTTCCAAATGAATCAAAAGTGCCCCTCTCACCATTAATTAATAAACAATTAGATAGCCCCTTTTTTTTTTTTTACATTTGAGCCCCTGCCCCTGAGGAACTCTGCACGTCCCTGGTGTCCACTTTAAATTGCCATGAATAACTTTGTATTTTTTAAACGATAGGGAATGAACGATAGAAAATGTACAAAAGTGTATTTGATAAGCATTTGATTTGATTTATCCTATTAGATTAACGGCATATTTTGCTTAGGTAACGTTAGAGCAATTGTTAGCAACATGCAGGAAAGTCATTAATAATATCTTATTTGTGTACTTATTTGTGTCATTATAGCCTGGCTGCTAACATTTTTTCAAGCCACTGCTTTTCTCTTGAGAGAAATGCAGTACAGATACAGATGGGCCATATAACTCCGGAAAGGTTGACCAGGAAGTTATTAGTTTGTCCACTATTTACTCAACGCGAAGAGTTTCTGCTGTCTCTGATTGCCTATCCGACTATACGTCAGGGCGGCTTTTCAACTCTAAAAACTGCCATCACCCTGAAGCGTGTGCTCGACATCTGCGTCGCAAGCTCAGCATAAACGGCACCCAAGACACCCTAGTATTGCAAAGACTACTGAAACACTCCTACACATGACTTAAATGCTGGGAGTCATTTGAGGGTTACAATTAAACAACAACAAGTTGAATTAGTTATTAAATGGCCCTGTTCTGTTTTAGTGCATAATATGCTGTTTTACTGTCCTCCTCCATGAAAAAGGCCAGAGATATGAGCCAAGGGTGCTGGAATTAGAGTCCTCCTCCATCTCCTCTTTGAACAGAGCCCCAGAACAACTTTAGCCCAGCGAGTGTGGTCACTATGGTTAGGACGGGGTCCAGAGGTCTGTCCAACCACTGTCACGTCAGAACTGACCTGGGGCCAGGGTGACTCAAAACCATAAATCTCCTATACACCCTGAACGAATCCAGCACTATTAGTGGTTCTAGTCCCAGGTTTAAGCAGTCTTTAAGTCTTTAAGACTAAAAATGTGTTTTTTCATTTATTTATTTCATGGCATCTAATACATTTAATATAATGATCGCATCAGGTCTACGGTATTTTAATACTTGAGTACGCTTCAGGAAACTTAGAACCAGGGAAAAAATTAACGGTAACAGTTAACCCAAGACCAATTCAATCAAAAATCTTGTTCAGCCTTTAATTACTTTTCTTTTCTTTTGCTTACTTTTTTGCCATTTTGAAGTGACTTTTTTGACCACGCTGATTTTTATTTCTGAGAAGATGGCCACCTTGGCATGAGTTTTTTAAAACGCTTGCACTGCCAAGGACCCAGTCTTAAAATGGACCATTCCCTTTCTTAATTATACCCTTGCTATGAATGCAGAGCTATTTATTTAAAAAAGGCAAATGTTAAACAAATTATTTTTCACCAGATTGGTGCATTATACCCTTCTGTATAATTCACTGATTTTTAATAGCGTTAAAAATTAGTCCATTAGAATTTGATTGGCAGATGCCCTTATCCTGGGATTATTCTCCCAAATTCTCAATTAATACATCCTGGAATCGAACACATGACCCCGGAGTTCAGTGCTACAAGCTGCAATTGTAATAATATCAAATGAAGTGCAGTTCCAGGGTTGTCCAAAAAACATAATTTGTTTTTTTTCTCTTTTTTCTCTCAGGGCAGGGAGGAAATGGTCCAGCTTGATTGACAAGCGGCTGTGAGCGGTGTGACAGAGCCGCAGCCGGTTGACACACACACTGAAAGAAGAAATTGTGCCTGTGAAATGAAATTTTGGCCCCGGGAACCTGTGAAGGCAAGGCTTTGATGAAATGTGCTTTTCATTAAACCGGACACCAGAGGACCATGGAGTAGGTAACACATTACTCAGAGGCATTACTTATTGTTTGATATTCCTTTCATACCTTGTCATTCAAAATCACAATCAAGTCATAATTTAGCCTGAACGTTCAGAGACATAGTGCAAACTAAAATGTATGGCCCAAAAAACAATGATAAATTTAATCCTGATAGCAAGTTCTCTCTATTTAAGAGGGAATTTTGGATTTTCATTTACATTTTCAATGAAATTGTGAATACTGTGTTGAAATCCCAAACAAACTCATGCATTTTATTCATGAGATACATGCCAGTTACTCCAGATTTAACAAATACCTCATATATAATTATTGTTTAGTAATCCATCATGTGAAAAATGTATACTTAACTTATCCAAAATCTGGAGTTGTACATTTTATATTTAACTTATATCCTATTCAAATTAGTTTAACATAATTTCCCAAAATTAGAACTGCCCAAATTGTGAGAAAGTAACACCCATTTGATCAAAAAGGCCACATTTAGAGGTTTCAGGTTTACCGAAAAACTTCAACATTTTTCTCTCAAACACAATCGGCAACTGTAGACTCAGTTATTGTCGTCTTTGCAGAGGAGGCTAATTAAACTTCATATTACTTTCAAGGTAACTAAAACATTTAATATGTCATCACCTTTAAGGATATTCACAGGGAGAAATGGGAATTTAACAGTAATTACCAATTAAACTGCCTGGTAAAACTAGCCCTAAAATTAGTTGCCACGTTATATTATGGGGTGCTGTTCAGACAATAATTATGTCATATTCCATCCATGCAGACCCTGTCATATGATGAGGTCATGTGATTCACTGCCAAATGCAAAAGCCAGTAGCAAACCAATCTATGCAAACAAACCAAAATATATGCTCTAAAACCAATTCATGCTGATTTAACGAAACAACCTGTACATATATTTAGCCAATGATATGATAAGCCAATGCATATGCTAGCCAGCCAGTATATATGTTAACAAACCAATGTACATACACATAAATCAACATGAATTTACAACAAACCCAAATGAATGCTAAAAAAACAACAACATCTGCCCTGACCAACCAACACACGTTTTCCAGCCAAAACATTTCCAAGAAAACCAATTTGCCATAAAACCAATACAATGCCTCTACACCATTTTTAAAAACCACTTTAACAATTGGCGATACTCAGAATATGACATAATTATTGCCTGAACTGCCCAACATATTATTTATGCAAGGCAGTGACCTGTGCATAAAGTTTAAAGAATATAAAATAGCAAGCCATTCAGTTAGTAACCTTGCTTTATGTGATTCAAATTAATATTTTTTTTCTTTTCATGCAGTAGCCCTTCCAATCAGTCCGTAGAGATAATTCACCCCTAGCTAGCCAGTAATATACAGTGTGAAGCAAAATTTAGTTCCATGATGTAAAAACGATCCTCAAAAAATCTCTTTGTTTTCATGTGAATTATTCAGAACCAAGTCCATGGAAAAATGAGCTATAAGTGAATATTAATCCTAGTATGTTTGTCTGCAGGACCTGATGATTGATTGATAGCCGTTCCGTTTTCGGGCAATAGGAGCCATGCAAATTTGCATGCAAATTATGTAAGTTAAATATATATTTTAATACTCTGGATTTGGAATTTAAATTAAATACATAATTTACAACCCTGGATTTAGGATATCATTTAAATATCTAATGTACAACTCTGGATTCTGCATATAAATTAAATATATAATTTTCATATGATAAATTAGGATTTATTGTAAATTAATATGATAATATGAGTACATTTTTGACATAAGTGAGTGTAAAATGGCAGATATGTTCTAAATCTGTTAAAAAACATATTTATTATATTGGGAGAAACTGGAACAAAAAATATAACTTTTACATTCAGTGCCTCATATTCCTTTGTACACTAATTATGGACCTGAAAGGTCAGGAAAATTATACTGAAGCAAATTTTAAAAAATGAAGAATTAATACTTTTTCTTGGCTTCACTGACCTGTTCCCCTCAGACCTTTCCTGCACTCCACTTGCAGTATGTTGCTAAACTTCCTGTCTCATTTGAATGGATTTCGGACCTCTGGGATGATGGGGATGATGTAATTTGGGAGGCCCTATTCTCATAATTCATACTCTAGGCCTTTAAATTGAAAAACAAAATCAACCAAAAGTTTTTTTACCTTATTTATTTTTTCTTAAACACTTTTAAACAAGAAAAATATGCACAGGAATGCCTTGGTAGTCGATCAGGGTGAATAGGTCAACGGTTTAGCAAGCTTGCTTGGCTCACCTGATGTCTTTGTTCTTTTTCTTTCTCCAGCCATGCTTTGAATAATGTATGTTTTTCCTGGGTAGGCCCAGTAAGCCGTCTTCTCCCTTGGTTCTGTTCCGTAATGGGTTCGAGCCGCTTGCCTGGCGGCCTCCGTTTCTCCATGCTGCTGCTATGGGACAGAGGAGATTCGGTTGCCGGGAGTGTTCTGCGGACCCCCAGGGAAAACATTGTCTGCACGTGCACGAAGGGCCGATGCCACACACAACGGGGAAATCCATTATACTTACGTTAGCCAGGCGGGGAGAGATTAAAGAATAATTAAAAGGTTGAGGGGGGAAAATCCACCCCCCTCGGTTCTCTCCTTGATGGGAAACCAACACCATTGTCCGGGCCGAGGCAAGGCGAGCCGGTCTCTGACAAAACACAGGCTGAAAGGCCGCAGAGGTGCAGAGCAGTTAACGAGATTCCCAGGCTGCATTTCAGATTGTCTGGATTTTATGTATACTCTAAGGTGGGTGTTCATTTGGTCTGCGGTGCCAGAAAGGGTTTAGAGTGATTACGCCCATAAATGCCAACAGTAAAATCCAAAGTGCTTCATTTCCGAAGGCATGCGCTGAGGTTTCAAAGCTAATCAGTCCTAATTTACAAGATTTACATTACTTTAGAGTCCCTGGAGGCTAGCCAGCAATCTTTGTTATTCCCACAATTTCAAAAGTTATTTGTTTGCGCTCTGAAACCTGGTATACCTATACTTTCTCAAAAAAAATAACCAATGTTGGACCTTGCTATTATCTTTGTATTTTGCTTGGTATAAAATCAACCCCACCCTAGGAAAGCGTTATGTATGTTTCTAATGGAGGTACCAACCACACAGAAAATCCTGTGTTTACAGGAACACTTCTAAATATTTTAAATATTTTTGCCTCCAAACAAATACTTTTGTGGCATGCAGCCCATAGACCCACCCTCAGACAGCTCTGGGGACACACCCCGGCCAGTCTAGAAGTTAAACAGAGTGGAACCACACCCACAGATAGGACTTCAGTTGTGCACCTGAGTATGGTTTGGTTCATTGGACCAAAAAGAGACAGCAGACCTGTCTTAAAGGAAGAGGGTTTGGACTGAAAACTAGATTTGTTAGCTGTGGTTTAAAATGAACTTTTGTTGGGTTTTTGTTTTGAACCTGAAAAACTTTTAAAAAGCATTTTATTTCGGATTTCCCCAAAAGGGTGTTTTGTATTTTTCTTTCAACTTTTTGTTGGTTGAAATTTTTGTTAAAATGCCAAATAAAGGAAGTAAACTGGCCTTTCATCTTCCCATGTCCAATCACTTTTGGACATGACCCTGACCGTGATGTCATTTAAAACTAAAAAACATACAACAGTGTAACAACATGTGCATCCCATGGTATAAACATGTCCTCTTAGACATTACATATAAACTGCATAATCGTAATGCTAAGTTGTTATTACAAGATTGAATGATAAGTTGTTATTACAAGATCTGTGCGGAGGATTGAGTGGAGAAGTATCTATTGGCCAACACAGTAGTTTTATGCAATAAAAAAAATGAAGTAGCAGAATGAAGTAGGAATGCACCGAGATATGCAGAGTCAAATCTGTCATCGGATTCTATTGTGCATGGTGAATGATGTCTGGGCAAAAAATATCAACCCACTCCCACTTCCTCTGACACATTACTCCCGACTGCTGATCTCACCTCACAGCTTTCTGTTCATCTCGCCACACAGCTCCACTCACCCCACGGCTCCTCGCTTCTCCTCTCCCCAAATTGCTCCCTTTTGCTCCTCACACATATGGGCTCCTCCCAACCTTTCGCCGTCGTGAGCCCCTGATGTCACTGCGGGCAAATGTGCAGAATCTGCATCTGAGAAGTAAGAATGCATTGCTAAAGTGTTTTAAAATGTGCTTTTCCCATAATCATATCACAACAGTTACAATATTTCTTCACTTTTCAAAGATGAGGCGTGATCGACTGCGGGAGCTCAGAGACAACCATCACTCTGATCCAATTTCCTTTTTAACGTAAGTAGTTTAAACTACAAAGCTATTTGCTACATGTTAACGTAGCAGTAAAAGAAGACCAGAAATGAAAACACTGGCCAATGAATAAATCTGAACCCCCAGCCCTCCACCATGAAGACTTCCCAGGAGGCCCAGGGCACTTTTTTGTGTGTCTGTGAATACAATGTGGGTTTAACATTTCTGAACTCGGGAGTGAGGTCTCAACACGGCTTACCAACCCAATTATCCAAAAGTCTAAGGCGAGTAAATTAAAAAGCCCTTGGGCATAAGATCTCTCCAGAAATGCTTGTGGAATCAAGATGGTGGTTTGGACAAAGCAGCCCGCGCCTCGCCTTTCACAAAACTCAATAGTGTTTTATTTTCATTTAAGAAGAAGCAGTAGGAGGGAGAGGGGCTACACATTCAAAGGATTTCGGATAGAAAAACATCGAAGTGAAACCCAGTTAGGTGCTAACAACAACCTCTCAATAGAAAAACAGAAGAAAAATAAATAAATTTTTGAGTCGCAAATCTATGAAAACGAAAAACTGAATCGTCAAAATGGCGGTACTAACTGTTGAATGCAAATTTGGGGCATCGTTTGAGAATCGGTAACTATTTCTCTTCACTTCTGGATCGGGGCCAACCAAAGGAGCTCTGGGCTTAAAGGGTTTTCAGTGGGCTTTGGCCCCGATCCGTGGTACTCCTGTCCCCTGACATGAGAACCTTGCCGAGGCACCTTTCACTCGGCTGAGAGAATCCCTCTCTTGGCACGGAGAGCAGCGCGGCAGCTAAAGTAATTACAGCCAGCACCCTTTCAGGTTGGAGCATGTGAGGTCGCGGGGACAATGCGGCCTTTACAGTGGAGGGTCTCTCTCCTTTACTAGCATAGATTGCTATCTCAAGGGGTAACAAAGAACTGGCCATTAGTGTAATTAACAGCAAAATTAAATGCTTTTTTTTTTGGAGTAAATTGTTTGGTGGATTTTTTTTCTGATCTTGAGTGCAGACCTTTGATTTGTTGTGCTTTGTTCAGCGCTTGGGCAATAATGAACATCCATGAAGTACAGGCACGGGTAGCAGGACACATCTGGCCATTTTCTGCACTCTCCTTAAACACCCTGGAGGTTTAAATTTGACTCCAGCTTGTGTCCAAATGTTAACCCAAAACATGCATCCAGACTAAAATAAATAGCTGTCTCTGTGAAATACATTACATTATCAGTTAGGTCAGGACGTGAATGGATCAGGATTTATTAGGATTATTGCACACGGTGAGTCACCATGACATGGCAAATCAGTCACAATATCACCTTCAACCTTTCACTCTTCTGTTGTATAAATAAAGTGTAAAATGGTGAATCATGCAAGTTACAAAAACATCTGGTAAGAATCTGAAAAGTAACTAAATTATATCAGAGGCAGTCCTGAAGTGGAGGGTGTGATCACAGGTCACACTTGAAGAAAAGTGGTTATGGTTTGGCTGGCTGACACAGATGGTTGCACTTCAGAAGGCGAGTATGAGATAATGGCCCAAGACTGAATCACACATTAGAGGCATGCAGGAGTGAAATGCCAATGGTGAAAACAGAACAGTTAAACCAGTAAAATCTGCATAACAGTATAATAATATCAGAAAAAACGTACACTTGTATAATTGGACCCAGGAATCTTGTTTAGAAGCTAAAAAGCATGGGCCTTGTAACAAAGCCTTGTGGCACTCATGTGCCAGGAGTTGAAAAGCAGAGATGTGGTTTGGGATATATTTTTAGATTCATGTATTTATTCATGTATGTAAATCAATACTTTCACCCAAATTTGGAATTGCCTATTGAACTATACATCTCGTCTCATCGTTACGACTCCCACCACCACAGGTGAGGAATTACAACTAAACGTGTGTGCCTTCGAGTCCCACATCTCTTTTCCACGCTGCTTGCTACACATCCCACACGAGAGGTTCAACTTTGAGCTCCCTTTCCGACTGAACCGCTTGAGGAGTTGAATTCCTTTATCGACTGAGCCGCTGTTGCTTTAACCGACTGAGCCGCTGTTGCTTTAACCGACTGATCCGCTGTTGCTTTAACCGACTGAGCCGCTGTTGCTTTAACCGACTGAGCCGCTGTTGCTTTAACCGACTGAGCCGCTGTTGCTTTAACCGACTGAACCACT
>JAOVYW010060500.1:0-22413 GCA_025775045.1 Hiodon tergisus
TTTCTTTATGTAAAGCGTCTTTGTGACATGGCAACATGTGAAAAGCGCTGTATAAAAATAAAATTGATTGATTGATTTATCTGGTGAAAATTTCATGTCAATAACACTTTTGGAAATATATTTACTGAGAAAAATGGTGACGTGTTCAATACTTATTTCACCCGCTGTATATAGTTTGTAACTGTACTGTGTGGGTTTATATGTGATTGTGTATGTGTATGTAAAGGTTCATAAGTACTTTATAATATTACCATCTATGAAAAAAGCCAATAAATAAAGTTTTAAAAAAAGAAAGAAAACGTAACAGCAACTTTAATGGATCACAGGAGGATGCCAATGGTAAGGTAATTTTGTCCTCATTAGGGGAAATGTATTTCATCTGTGTAAACTGGGAGCCTTTACATCACAGGGGTTGAATATTAATGCAAGCAACATATTTCTGTCTTATTTGTCACAAATATTTCCAAACATGAAACCAGTGTCAATTCGACCCCAGTATTGACCCACCGATAACCCAACCCAGTCAGGGCATCTCGCTGCCAATTGTGCAACACCATTGTGCTCTCTCTCCGTCACAATTGCTCATAGGGCTCAGTATGCACTCAGACAAGCGCCTTTACCAACAAAGCCACTCTTCTGTTTTTAGTGTCCCTATCCATTATAAAAATGCTATTCTCTGGTTCCACCAGCTGTATCCTGTAACAATTGTATATTTAGAACAAAGCTAAATATATTGATTGACTATCCTTTTACAAAACCTTTGCTAAGATAATTTGCTATAAAGTAATTCTTGCAACACATTTTCACATGGGACTAATTCGAATACTAAACCAAAATACTAAAGTCGGGTACAATACATTTTTACTTTTAACGTTTAACTATAATCCAGTCTGATTAACAAAACAGAGCATTTACTAATTTTTAAATGAACTTTAATTATTAAATGCTGAGTTAACTTCATCATAAATAATTTTTAAATAAACAGTTGATGTTATATTGTTTTAGGAGATAATCCATTTATTTATATTTACCCAGTCTAGAAAAATTATTTCTCATTGGTGTGACTTGGGGGTACTAAATGTATTTAAAGTCTTTCTGTAATTCTGGAATGTGTTATATATCAGGTTTTTGTTTTACTTTACCTGGTTCTGGCATGCTCCAGGCCTCACAACAAAATTTCTTGCTGGGGTCAGAGGACAGCCCAACTCCAGCAATATTTCCTGCTTTAACCCTAAACTCATAGAAAGCGTTTTCTTTCAAATTCTCAATCTAAAGAGATAGAGCATAAAAAGTATATTAATGGGAAAATCTAAATCCACATTGCATTAAACCACTATCATCTGAACATGAATAAATAGGATATCTGTAATAAATGGTTTGTGAAATAATGATTAAATTTATATATTAAAAAAGTTTAATATAAATGTTAATTAAACTATATACATATTTAATATGTGCTCCTTTAATAGATAAGGAATTACCAATGGACATCTATTTTTGAACATCTCCATAAACAAGGTAGACATATGCGATACCTCAATTACTGATGACTTGCACCTAAAATACCTTATAAATCCTCTCTTTGATGGGGGACACATTAACCTCCCGCCAGTGCAGGTCAGATACTTCACGCTGGTCAATGTAATAGGCAGTGACTTTGGAGCCACCGGAATTCCTGGGGGGCTTCCAACTTAGAGACATGGAGTTTCCATCGCAGTGGAGTAGGGTAATGCCATAGGGAGCAGAGGGGGTTGCTGCAATGGAGATGCATAATTTTAAATAAGCTTTGGCAACTTCTATCACAACCTCTGTCCTCTGATTATATTTTGAGCCAGAGAGTTTTAGTTGGAGACAGATCTGGAGTTGTGCAATACATCAAGGAGACAGCAAAGTTTAGTAACCCCTCATTGATTTCTCTAATCCTGAAACTCTCATGAATTGGAGAAATTATTTTTGTAAAACACAACAGAAAGCACAATAAAAACCTGATGACTTCTGCCGTTGTCACTGAATTGTATGCTTGTTTAATCTCCTAAGAGAATGAACTAGTTAAACAAATATGTATGGCCTAAACATTACTAACCATTTACCAAATCCTGAGAGCATATAGTATTTTTCTAGACCAGACTAGCTGAAGCTTTCTGAAACAGACATTTCCAGGATTTTTGAAAGAGTAATAATACATTTATTTTCACTAATAAATACAGTAAAATACAGTTCAGTTACATCAGGTTTTGGTTAAGGATGCACAGTAAGTGTTCAGTGCTGTTCTCTTTCAAAACCATGTGTTAAAAAAAAACAGGGTTTTAATATAAATCCCTTGTGTGTTTCATTGACAACACTTAGTTTATAAACATTTAGCAAATTTTAAATTAATGAAACAGCAATTTTGTCATAGGCCACTGATCATTTATAAGAACAAACATGGTATCAAAAAGTGTTACAGGTAACTTAAGTGTTTTTTTGTGTGTGTGTGTGTGTGTGTGTGTGTGTGTGTGTGTGTGTGTGTGTGTGTGTGTGTGTGTGTGTGTGTGTGTGCGCTTAGATATTCTAATTGACTGTGCAGTGAGAATTAAAAAAGAAGAAAAATACCATTTTATTATATAGATCCAGAGCTTGTCCATGGATTGTTAATATCTCACTGTCATTAGATGTTGAGTTATGAATTACGGTGTTGAGTGGATGCATTGTTGCAAAGTTGGCAGCTCTTTTGTGTGCTATGTGAAAGCAGGACTATGGCTTTTACAATAGCGAATAACTACAAGTATTAGTTACTGTTCTTTATAACCTACCGAGGGCAGCTTCTACCAAGAGTGGTGATGATTCCTGGGATTCATAACTGAGACCAAAGTCATTCACAGCTTGCACGCGGAACACATAGGTCTCTCCAGAACTCAATCCATGAACTACAAACCTAACCAAAACACAAAATAATAATAAAAACATTTTATATATAATTCAATCAATCTATATATATTCAATCACCACTATATATTTAGATATGAAGTGCCTTGCAAAAGAATTCAGATTATTGTTGTTTAGAAGGTGATTTATAAGGTGACATTGGTTTTATGTTGAGCAAATATGCCATAAAAATTGGCCCAAAATCATTCAGACATTGTGTGCAAAGCTGGTACATACTTACCCAAAAGACTTATAGCTGTTACTACAGTGAAAGGTAGCTCTACCAAAGATTAATGTGAGGGGGTTAAATACTTAGGCAAGCAACATATTTTATATTTTGTTTTTTTATTTGTCCGACAAATATTTCCCATATGAAAAACAGAACTACTTTTCAATGTACAATTTGTTATTCAGCAATAAAAAAGAATTGTTCAGGTGTCTGAATATTTGCACGGCAATATATTTTAGGTTTATATTGCATTTGGATTTTGATATACCACAGTATAATTGAACTCTGATCTCTATAACAACAACTTAAGAATACCTTGTGTGTTTATATGGTTTGTGGTTACATGCTGTCCATACTTTAGATCCCTGCACACAGGCATCAATGTAGTAGCCAATAAGGTTGTTGGGATGTTTAGGGGGCTCCCACTGCACGAAGGCTGATGTTTTTGTGTTCCTTGAGGCAACTACCTGACCAGGGGCTGAGGGAACATCTAAACATAAACAGAAGACAAATATTTACATGTATATATCTCTAAATAAATGTGGTTTAAGCTGCTCTCCATTTATGATATGACAGAGGAATTTCAAATTATTTAAACTACTGTGGGTCCTACCTGCTTTAAATCTCAATAAATATAAATCTCTTGGTAATCATTCATGAATATGAATTAAAAATATTAGTTTTACAGCATAAAAATGCCAAAGAATCCCACAGATCAATTTAAAAAAGCAGCACTTCTAACTTTTATAAAGAAATGTTATTTTCTAAGTGGGGTAAAATCTGAAAAACATTGCCTTACTCAGTTTTTACAGTAAAGAAGACAAGTATTGCATTTGTGGCACCTTTGTGGACAAACATGACTAAAAAGGGAACTGAAACATTAGGAAATTCTTTAAATACAGTACAGCGATTTCCTGAAACAAACAAGTAAACACAATCTCATTTATGATAGCAATGCCAGTAGAATAACACATGTTTTATTTTTGATCATACTCTTACCATATAGATCCTGAGGCTGGATAGGTTCAGTGGGCACAGAGGCATCACTGGTGCCATACTTGTTTACTGCCAAAACACGGAAAATGTACTGTTTCCCTTCCTCCAGGTTAAACACAGGATAGCGAGGGGACCTTAGCTGGACTTCAGTGTTTAATCTTTGCCAAGTTCCACTATTGATCAAAGACTAGTAGAAAGGATCAAAAATAAATTATAAAGCATTTGGCAATTGAGAGAAAAGAGAATAATTTATATACTGCAGTTTATTTTGGTAAGCTAACCAAATCGTAATTAAAAGGCATATAACCATATTATGCAATACATCATGTCACCTTCTCAATGTAGTACCATAAATGCTCCCGTCCACGAGGTTGGGGGGGCTTCCAGCTTAGCACAATATACGTCTTATTTATTTCTGAAGCATGTACCATGGTGGGAGCTCCTGGTAATTTTACATGACCTACAGAGTCAACAATAAAATGCAAAGCTTGAAAATTAGTCCTTTGATACAATTCTAAGAACTATGATATAGAGAATGAAAATTCTAACTTTTTTTAGTAAAACGGAGAAAACATCTAAATGGGTCATTTTAATGCAAATAGCATCCTCTGTTCAAAGAATTAATGCAAATATCATCCCTTTCCCTTTTGAAAGCATTTCTACTATTTGTCCAAAAAATTACACATTAAAGATAATTCTAATATGTTCAACTAATTTACATTTTACTCCAAAATTTATGTAAAAACTTATTGGAATATTGAACAAGAGGAATTCATGTTATTTATACTTATTATTTTACATTAATCTAACACCTGAACCACCTGCACAGCTTGTAAGTTATGTAAACAATTTGTTCACAGTAGTACCTTGTGCAATTCTTGCATAAGAGTAGTACCCCTCCTGGCCGTTAAACCTGCAATCTATTAACCACGGCACCTCACATTGCTCCTGCATTACTGAAACTTTCATTTGAAAATCAAATTGGCTCAAAAAATCTCAGAACAAAAATGTATCATAACTGTTGCCACTTTAAAATACAATGCTGGTGTGGCACCTGCAGGAAATTATTTGATGATTTTAATGGTATTTAAGTCATGTCTGTTTCCTCAGTAGGTGTCTGGTGCATGGGTGAGAGAGAGAAAATTAGAATGTCTTGCCCAGAGGGAAAAATTAAGAAAGATGCGGCGTTGTTTTTGACATTCCCTCTCATGGATCTTGAATTGATTTCAGTTTTGTGGTTTCAGCTTATTATTTTTGGGAGGAACCGTGAAGATTTTCATTGTCTTAGTTTTGTTTTCTTTTGGTTTAAAATAAAAGTGATCTACAGGGCCAAACTTCATCTCAACCTCGCCTCCTCCCTTCATTACCAAGCTGTGCATGACTGGCATGCTACAGTTGGTAAGTAAGGAAGTGTCAGTAAATTGGGTTGATCAAAATAGGATTATAATGTAATTAATATACAATACCTTCTAGATCATCAAGGGAAATTACAATGTCATGTTTTCCATCCAGTTTAATCACTGTTGTAACAGAAAACAAAAAATAGTCATTGCTTTGTGTTTGTATTGTATACATAAATCAGACCTAAGAGGCCCCGAAAACTGTCCACAAACAGTCTTGCATGAGCCATACTACGCTGTAACAAGGAGATCCATTAAATGTGTAATATACAGCGACTCGCATAGATGTAAATTTTGGATTGGTAAATAGGTTTGCATTAAAATGGTAAAAATGCACAGATGTATGTTCAAGCAGAAATGACCAAATCAATACAAACTCATTTGAATTCATTAAATTCTATTCAAGGCAGATAACGTATGTTAAGTCAAGGGATGTGCATACATGTAAAACAAATGTAAATGTTCACCAAAACTTGACACTAAAACGGGAGTTATTTGGTGGTCATTGACAAAAAACAATTCAGGGAAATCTGACATGCTCAAATGCTGCTAGCAGAAAACGTTTAGGCAGCAAACGTAATAGCAGGTGGGATACAGACAAGCTCTAACCGTACCAATTAAAATAAACAGAAAGATATTTAGACTAAGTTGTTAACTGAAATATGTAGTTGTTAACTAATGAGCTCACTAATCAGTCAGATATCAAGGAACGACACATGGATTATCACTTATATTTTTTTTTTTTTATGTCAGAGGCTTACCTTGTAGTCTTTCTAATTCTGTAGGGTCCAGGGCAGCAACTCGGTTGGAGATCCTGGAGGGTCTGCTGACTCCAGAATTATTCACAGCCCGTACACGGAAGTGATAAGAGTGACCCTCAGTCAAACCGTGTACTGGGTATTTACATATCTTAATGGGGGAATCATTACACTGCACCCAGTTTCCAGTTCCAACTTCACATCTTGAAACAGAAATTAAGAAGAGAGTAAATATTTAGAAGCGTTCAAGAAGCAAACAACATTTTTTACTAAAATTTTTGAATTTTTTTCTATTTATCATATTTTTTCTACTTATAAAAAAAGTATGATTATGTAAAGTATGATTATTGGTTTCCAAAGTCTGTCCCAGCCATAGACACTTTTTCAGCCCCTTATAAATCTTATTGTACCATATCAGTCGAAGTGGATACTATACATACATATTCTAATAAATGATTATGTAAATGCTTTCCCAATAAATCA
This sequence comes from Hiodon tergisus, assembly GCA_025775045.1. Taxonomy (NCBI): domain Eukaryota; kingdom Metazoa; phylum Chordata; class Actinopteri; order Hiodontiformes; family Hiodontidae; genus Hiodon; species Hiodon tergisus. The sequence goes on from JAOVYW010060500.1 coordinate 6,771, forward strand.
TTATTCATGAGGAATAAATCCCCTTTTTTGCATGATGTCTGATTTAGTTTTCATTCTTTTCATGTAATTATTTACTTGCGGAAGAACAAATTTTGGCATTATTCTTGTTGCAATTCTGATCACAAAAATTCAAACAACAAACAACAATAACCTGTCAACAAAATATCCTGTGATTGGGCTCTCTGTAGTGGTGTTCGGAGGCTTCCAAGACACAAAAACGTAATCTCGGTCTGCATCCAAGATCTTAATGTCCATAGGGGCACCTGGTGCACCAAACACTAGAGGGGCAGCATCTGTTAAGGGAAACATAATGCATGTATTGCTGAACAATACTGGAAACAAAGCACAATTTGTATGTACACACCACTATCACAGACCCTACTAGGAAAACAATATAATGGGTGCAGAGATAATATTTTATGTTTATAACATCAAGAGCAGCTGGAAAAGTAATCTCGCTTCTTTACATAATTTTATGTAACAGAGCTTGTTACGGATTTAACTACTGATGACAACCCCCCCTTAGAGTTGAGAACATGTTCCCCACTTTGAACCTGTCTTTAGATGAATAAGGAAATGGTTCCTCTTGTCCTGCTGTGCCTTGTCTGTGGAAGTATGAGGTACCTGGATTTGATTCCTAGGTGCGGTGTGCAGACATGCAACATTACCTTTCACAAAGACATATGCACTGTGCTCTGCAGTTCCTTCTTTTGTCCATATACGGAGGGTGTACAAGCCCTCATCATCCTTATGGAGGTGAGGCAGGGTCAGCTTGGAAATTCCGCCCCCAGACTTAATCTCAACCCACTCCGATTCCTTTAGCAGTTGATCTGGGGAGGAAAAAACATGATTTTACCACACGTTCTTTCAGTAATGCTACAAACCCCTTCTGATTGTTGTACATAATAGAATTTCTGTTGGAAGTATTAGGACAAACAGGCGCTACTTAATGATTAATGGGGACTTGCAACTAGAGGAGCACTGCTGTTGAACCCTTGAGAAAGATGCTTCCAGATATCTGCAATAAATATCAAGCAGTCTTATCAAAGAGTATATGAAAACTTTCTGAATAAGGGGCTGCTAAACAAATTGAAATCAAGAAAGATGTGTCTGTCTTCCATGACTCGACAAATTTACATATCTACATTATAAACATTTGACATTTTAAGACACCTTTCTGTCACATAAAAGGTTAAAACTAGGGCTGAAACGATTACTAGAGTAACACGAATAATTCGATTACAAAAAATGATCGAGGCAAAAAAAGACAGGCATAGAGGAAACGACAGAAAATGTCCAAAGTTTGGGACCACTGTAGTGGTTTTCAGCGAATGCTTGTGCAGTTGTGTGCTAATGCTTTCCTGTCCATTTAATCAAGCCCGTTTGCTAGCTGCGTTTCTCCTTTCAGTTTTCATAGCATTTGTCTACTACAATTAACTTTTATGTTTTTCAAACGCGATCTACTAAAAATTCTAAATTGTTAAAACAATGTTGTATTAATTATATATTATTTAGATTTTTTATATTAAACATGGTTGTCAACTTGCCATCAGCAATTGTTTAAAAAAAACCTTTTTGCCTCTCAATTCTTCAACATTACAAAGAACAGGAAGTAGAATTGCCATTTCTGAAAAAACAACAAATTGTTAGTTACGACAGTTCTCCTTACAGCAGGGGTACACCCACATGGTAGAGTTAGGGTAAGGCCTACTTATAGTGACTTTGCAGCAAGGATATTTCATCTAATTCTGCTGCTTAATATCTTGTTACAAACATGTTTGTGTCCTAATTTCATAATGTGAAGTTTATATGAGAACGCAATATTTAGTTTTGCTTATTTATATTTTGGATATTTAAAGAAGTTTTACTGTTCAAAAAGTGGACAAACTATTTTTTTTATAATGTGAGGATTATATTTATATTATATATATTATTATATTTTTAAAACTCAATTTGTGGCTTTGTTTTTGATTATTTATATATATTTAAAGTTTTGCTGCTTAGAACTGTGGAAAAAATGTTTGTGTTTTATTTAAGGTTTAAAATGTCCCAAAAAATTTTTTTGCACTTGCACTTTTTAAAGTACATTTTTTACACATCAATACCCTGATTTAGGGTTTTATTTAGTTATAGTAAATAAAAAATCTAACTGAAAAATTATCTAAATAATCGTTAGTTGCACCCCTAGTTAAAACACCCAACTGCCTTATCATGAGTTGTCAGGAAGAGAAATGAATGCATTGTGCAATATTAAATGACTTCTAACAAAATTCCCTTAGACAGCCATTCTATTTCACCATTTACATTATTGTTTCAACATTTAAATATATTTTATTGCCAAAACTGTAAAAAAAAAAACTGTAAAAAAAATCTTACCATCTCTGTACCAAATTGCCTCTGGCTGCAGGTTGGGAAGGTCCGGTTCAATAATCATCTTACAAATCAAGCTGACAGTGTCCCCTTCATTTCCAAATGTCACGCCAAATTTATCCAGGAAGGTAATTTCAAGCTTACTATGACGTTTATCTGACAGGTAGGGGACTACAGAACAGAATTAAATATTCAAGAACAGAAGACATCAAATCAGTAAAATTATGAATTACTCAAAATCCAATAATATTAAATTACTTGAATTAAATCATATTTAAGTAATTAAGGCTGAGAATTAACACTTTGCTGTAGCATTTTTTTAACGAGTAGAAAAGATAAGTTACAGAAAACACTATTACATATATTTATTTATAAGTGATTAGAGGGTGCCAACATTTAGGTTTTGTCCCAGCCTAAAATTTTGGTTATGAAAGAATTATACTTATTAATTGTTGTATTATGTTATTATTCAAATATTTTTATATTTAAAAGGTATTATTTAGTGTCAATTGCATGATCTAAGATGACAATGGCTGGGACCAAATCAAATCAAATTTAGCAACCCACTATTTGTAATGAATAGCTTTCTTTTCTTTCTTTCCTTCTATATTCTGTGAAATATGATTCTTGTAAAAAAAAACAAAAAAAAACATGCTATTAAATATAATTTAATTAAATGAGATTAGTGGGTTGTAAAGTTTTATTTTGCTCCTAGCCTAGGAACAAAATAACTATTAGAGCTAAATCTATATACAAATTGTGCATACATTTCATTAAAGTTAATTGTTTCAGACTGAATATGTAAGACTTTGTTAGGAACAAACGACAGATAGGGTGAGATGAAATGTGACTCAATGACACCTTTTTAATAATATATATTATCAGGGCCGTCAAACAAAAATTCTAAACATGTAAACATGTCAGTGCTCTCACATTTTCTGATCAGAGGGTTAACTAACTATAGGAACAAAAAAATCACTCTGGATAAAAAACAGAACGTATCTGTATCTTTAGCAATCCATCTTGCAATGCAGATAATCAATATTCTACTAGATTTGTCCATTGCATTCCTGCAGGTTCCACGCTCTTAAAGAGTAGCCTACCATGGTCCTCCTGTTGGTCTTGTCTTGCTTGCATATTCATCTGTTTGTTTAGCTCATAAGTTGTACTTTCTTTGGTAATAACTATATTCAGTGTGACAATTTCCACCTCCACCACCTCCTTGGTTTTATCCAAAGATTTGCACTGTTTTAATGCAACAATCTGTTTAAAGCCCATCTGGTTTATCTTTCTCCAGCATTAATCACAACTGGGTGACTGACAAATAAAAATGTGTGTGGTGGTAAATTTTAACATTGTGAGATTGGGTAGAGGGGAAAATGCCTTAATTACGTTAAGAAATTGAATGTAGTAGTTTGGGTTTAAATAGCAGACCTCTTGTCAAGTGGAGCCTGCCCTGTCTTGGATCACAAACAAATATTGGTAGTGCACTTACTTTGGCAAGGAATTAATGAGCACTGAGATGCCTCCTCTTCTTCCCCAGGCCCTATGAGATAAACAATTATTAACGTCAATCAAAAAATCTGTGTTGTTAGAAAATTTAACTTTAAGAGAAACCAAACAAACCAAACCATGTATATCGCTTTGGGTCAATTGCAACAAACTGAGAGCAGAATTCTAACAAAAATCACAACAAAATCTGCTATTTAAATTTCTCTTGCTACAGCCTAAAAATACCAAAAATACTAAATCAAAACACCGACCACCCATTTAATGCATTTAATAAAATCATATTTAATAGCATTTTCTCACTAATTTCACTAATCTGCACCCTTAGCTGGTCAGACTAATGCTGCGCAACTGAAATGCAAAAAAAGGCCAGACCAAATTAAACCTCCATTGCATACACTATAATGACATTTGTGATAAAGTTTATCACAAAATATTAATGCAACCAATTGTAACTTGTCTCAGAGTGCAGAAATGAGCAGGCACAGGTTGCTTGTTTTGCCTGCCCATTTCTGTAATTTTCTGCCTCCTCGAGAAATCAGCAAGGAGTAATATAAATATTAAACAATACAATTTAGTTTGGTTTGGTTTTCAGTTGTAAGCAATATCCATGTGTGCCCAAAAACAAAACCATGTGGGATATCATTCTCAATCTTCATATTTTGTCAAGTGATGACAGTTCACTCCTGTCTCTACCCATATGCGATAGACCTTTTCTGGGCGAAAAGGGCTTGATTTGGTCACACGTTATTTCATGCAAAATTTTTCTTTGGTTTAATCCCAGGAAACTTTTCACAACTTCTATTGTGGTGCGATGACATTCCGTTGGCCCGGCCCTAAGAAGCATAAATGAATTAACTATAAAATGATGTGACCTGCAAATATACTGTCACATTGAATATTGAACTAATAATGCATTCACCAATGCAATAGTTGTTGTATTAGTGTTTAGATTAAGAATAATATTTTGGGAGGGAAGCAAACAAATATAAATGAAAGTTTAATGAACACGAAGCTTCCGCAGGGAATTTTCTCCATCCGTGTAAGTTTAATCAATGAAATTTTCATTGCAATTGAGAATGCAGCTGAGGATAATCCCAAAATATCACGATACTAGGTAACATACAGAATCCCTATACCAAAGCCACGGGTTTGTTGCAATTGACCTTTTGCAAAATTTTAACGGCAAATTAATGTAGAGACTCACTCTTAATAATCACAGAGGCCTTGGTGGAAGCTGTACCATGAGCATTGGTGGCCACAGCAGTGTACAGAGCATTATCACTGATTTCACACCTAAGGAGAGATGCGAATGTAACATTGGTATCAATTTCTAACAATGGCCATTCATTCCTTCAGAAAAAAGGTGGTATAGCACATCATCAACTTGTGGAGATCCTGATGGATGGCAGTACATTCATGCTGGCGGTTCGCAGGATGAATGTACTACTATCCAATCTGCAGTATCTGTGTGATGCCACTGTATCAGTACGGACCAATATCTCTGTGGAACGTTTCTGACAGCAGGAAAAATACATGCCCCAAAGACTTCAGGCTGTTCTGGAAGCAAAAGAGTGTTCAATGCAGTGCTAGATTGGTGTACCAAATAAACTGGCCAATGAGTATATTAGGAACATGTGAAATCATTAGGGAAAAACTTGCGAATTCAGTGCAATAAATTCACAATAATTTTATTCATTTTATTCATGAGACATTTAAATGTAATAAAAAGTATGTTAAAATTTTTTTTGAATGATATCAGGCATGAAGTAACACTATTCAAAACTTCTGGTGGATTTCAGGAAAATTATAAACTGCATTCCATGTGAATGAATAAACTGAGCAAGCATTGAGTATTTCCAAACTTGAAGACTTTAGATCAGAATTGATATCATATTTTTGATATGGCTTGTTTTGACGCTGTACTTTTTTTTATTGTTGTTAAAATTTTAACCATATGCTAAAAAATGTCATACAATATTATTGATGAAAACCAAATTAACGGGTCATTATTGTAAAGTGATACTCTACTCTGAAAGAATACCATCGGGTATTGCTTTCTGATGAACACTTTTTGTCTGCTGTTTTCTATTAAGTATATAAAAAAATTTAATGGAATTTTGAGCACGTGTGTACAGTACATTACTGAGTTTCTCTGACTGCATTATTCACAAATAAAATGGTTTATTACTTTTATCCACAATTTCATGAAATTAACTATATATATATATATATTAATATGATCTGAATGCATTATAGATGGACACCCCTTCAATTTGATGGATTCATCAACTTCAGCCACACCATTGCTGACGGTGTACAAAATAGAGCACACAATCATGCATTGGCAGTAGATTGGTCAGTACTGAAGAGATCAGTGACTTTCAACGTGTGAATTTCTGCCCTGCTAGAGCTTCCCCGGTCAACTGTAAGTACTGTTGATGTGAAATGGAAACATCTAGGACCAAAAACAGCTCAGTCATGAAGTAGGCCACATAGGCTCACAGAATGTGAGTATCGAGTGATGAAGCGCATAACACACAAAAATTGTCTGTCTTTGGTTGCAACACTCACTACCGAGTTCCAAACTGCCTCTAGAAGCCAAGCACTGACTGGAGTGTTGTAAAGCTTGCCATCAATGGAAATGTGTTCACCATCTGGCAGTCCAATAGACAAATCTGGGTTTGGCGGATGCAAGGTGAATGCTAATTGCCCGAATACATAGTGCTAACTGTAAAGTTTGGTTGAGGAGGAATAATGGCCTGGGGCTGTTTTTTGGGGTTCGGGCAAGGCCCCTTAGTTCCAGTGACGGGAAAACTTAAAGTTAATGCACACAATGACATACTAGATGATTCTGGGTTTCCAAATTTGTGGCAAGAGTTTGAGAAACGCCCTTTTCTGGTTTCAGCGGGACAATTCACATACAGAAATGGTTTGTTAGATATAGAAGAACTTGTCTGGCCTGCAGAGAGCCCTGACCTCAACCCCATTTAACACAGTCCCTGCAGCTATGTTCCAACATCTAGTGGAAAGCCTTCCCAGGAGAGTGGGAACTCCATAATGCCCATGACTTTGAAATGAGAGACACACAAACAGGTGTCAAGATATTTTTGTATGTAGTGTAGTCATACTTTAATACGTTATTTTAATATCAATCTTAACTAAGCTAGCAAGCCCCAACAACAAAAGTAAATTTGAAGAACAGCTTACCATAAAAAATCGATTTAAAGTTTAATAGCTCACATACACTAACAAGCAGTGGTGTAGTGTTAAAAAAAAAAAAAGTACCAGAGCGGTCCCAATGAGAATCAATTAAATAGTTGGAGGTATTAACAGTTATGCCCACTTTCCATTTAACACGATTCAATCGAGTTTTTTATTTATACATATATAATTCATATAAAACATATTGTAGTGAGGATGGCTAGGAGCGCTTCCCCCGCCAATGGGCTAAAGTCACCCCCGCGGGGGCTGCTGGGAAGCCTGGCTCCCGAGACTTTAACCGTGTATATAGCGTGTTCTATGTGCCGGTTGTGTTTATTGTTGACGGCAAATATGTTGTATTGTTTGTCTTTGTAATATGAGCAAAAAACGCTACAATATTATACTTAACAAATGTATTTTTTCTTCAACTGGTGTAGGTTCTGGTTCCACTGAGGGTTCTGCTTCTGCCGTACAACAGACGATCTTCTGTTTTTTACTATTGCCAAAATATTGGCTCAAAGTCTCTTGACGAGTTCGTTTACAACCTCTGAGACCAGGCATTGCGAGTCGTTTTTATTTATTTATTAATACCGTTACTAATATCATTACCGCAGTAACGGCCAAGGAACGATCGCCTCCTTCTATGATTGGTTTTCAGCAACATTATTTTCAAAAGTGATTTGCTAAAAAAAAAAATTAAACTGGGAGGAACTACAGCAAATTTTAATTGTGTAATAATGGACCAATCGAGAGCAGCAACTGTGCGACTTATTGTGGCGACATTTTTCAGATGTTTTAGCCGACAGCTTGTCCGTCTTAAACGAATAGGTAGCTAGCTGTATGTCTGTCGCAAATTCGTGCAGCTGGCACAGAGCCACAGGCGTACTCTCAAGTACGCTAGAAGATTTTCGTACTTGACATTTGACAGACGTGAGGGAAAATACTTGATCACATGACCACGCAAAGAAATTAAATAAATAAAAAACTAAATAATTATAAATATTTAACAATGAAATTTCACAAACATGTTCGATGAAATCCATTGAAACAGGTCTACCAATTATTTATTTTTATTATTGTTGAGAACCATAGAAAGTATTCATTAATAGAGGGAAGTCTACATAGAAATCAAATCACACGATTAATTCGTTGATTTCACCGTGACTTTCTTTAAAAATACTAATTCAAACCCTACTTTTTAAAATATAGCCCAAATACAGCTCAACACTTTTTGCCGCTTCTATAAAGCACCATATGGAAGAGTCGGTGCAGTCCAAGAGGATTGCAGACACAGGGATTGTATCTGTAAATTCAATTTGTCCATATTAGATTTGAGTCAACTTTATGGCTGGCTGTAATATTTGCTTTATTTTAATTGGAAGGACAATACGGCCAACACGTTCATTTTGAAAGGCGTGTAGGAAAGACTTTCTGCATTACAGTCTCAATCAATCTGAAGTGGTTAAATTTCCAAAGAATAATAATTTAAAAAGAAAATACCGAAAGGGTGTTGTTATCTTATTTTGTATACTAACAACAGGGTCGAATGCGTTGGATATTTGATATACGATTTTACTAACTTTTAACTTTTAGACCGAAAGAAGTTAAAACTCTCGGTTTGTCTTATATGTATTGCTGCATAGTTCATGACGCGAGCTAATACAGCCCATGTTCGATGGACGGACACATCAAGATGGCAACAAGAAAATATGCATTTTGGTGGTAGATTAACAACACAACATATGCATTTGAAAGTAAAAGGAAGGTTATTTACAGTCATTGCATAAAAGGAAGAAAAGTTAAATTGTAATGGTCAATATTTCTATTATTTGAAATATTAGATTCCATAAATTGAAATCAACTGTGGTGCTAGAAAAAGACAAGTGAGGATTGTGCTGTTTATGGTACACTACACATACAAATATTATTTTCATTTGTTTTTCAGGTAGGTGATTTATTTGTCTTTATGTGGTTGACAAATTCATTGCATGTTTACATGTCATGACTATTTTGCTACAAAAATTATTGGGTCTTCAGGACTTTATTGTTCGCTTTTCTGTAGACTCCCCCCTTCGGCTAGTGTTGACTTCCAATTTCTTTAAATAAATTTAATAAAAAGTTGATTTCCGTTGGTTTTATATAACATGTACTTTGTGCATATCTGGTCTGACTATAAGATTGATAATCAGAAAGTATAATGAAAACCTCATGACTCATAATAATGGGCTGTTAAATTGGTATCTATCAATAATGTTACATGATTTCCATCATAATTAGCATGTGAATAACAACAATAAACAATGCAGCCTCTCAGCCAGCCATATCACAAACTCCTGATCTATGTTCTTATAGGGTATGCAATGGTTGCAGCTGCACCCAATTTTTAAAATCCACTCATATAGTATGTAGTTTATAATTTCCCATAATTGCTTATTTTGTGCATATGAAGGCCTCATTAATAAAATGGTTTAAGTCATTATTAATGTATGGTGTTGAATTACCATGGTTTTCCAAATGAATTCACATTAAGTTCCCTATATATTTAAAAGTCCATTTACTATACCACCCATATGCAGAATGAATTAATTCCTATTATTATAATGTGTTACCAGATTTACTTATGTGCTGGATGTCTTCCTGGATGTTTTCATGGATGGGGTACACAATTAACTGAAACATTTAAACTAATCAATATTCTTAAAATAAGGATAGTGTTTGCTTTGCAAGCTTAATTAATATTTAATTACCATCTCATTCCAAAAGTCTAACAAGGTTTTATAACTAATTATTAACAAAAAAGTGTGAAGTTGTTTTTAACATTTAAGGAAAAACAACTAGCTCATTATAAGAAAAATAGTTTTTAATGAGTTTTAATATAATTAAGAAAATAAAAAATATGTTCTCTAAAACAAATGTGTAACTATTAACCTCTAAAAATTATATTAATGGCAAGCAAGTTTTTGAGGTCAAGGGTGAAATTACATTATGTGCAAAGCTTGCTAGCATTCTGAGCATATGCAGCATAGACAGAGTATGAATGTTAAGAATCTTAGGCTGCAAGAAGAGATGAGGGTGAGAATAGAAAGAAGAAATGTGACCGTAGCCCTGTATGAACTATTTTTAGTCAGCTGGACTTAACAGTTCATTTCTACAACAAATGCCTAGCCAGTGTTATCCATGCACCGATCCCACAGAAAATCCTGAATACGTCACCTCTTAAAGAGGGAGAGATTAGTTGTCCGTTGAGACAAATATTTATTGTATTCAGTGAAACTGTAAGCTTGAGTATCACCCCAGCACTAGGCCTCCATTTCATCCATCGATGAAGTGAGAGCCAAAAGGTTCTGCACTCTTTAAGGAGGTTATGTATTAAATAACACTGACCTCAGCACTGACAGCTGAGACGTTTTCAAGGTCAGCAAGGGTGTCACTACAGCTTGATTTAGTGCACTTTCTTCACTATTAAAGATCTCTTTCCCAAACATGGGTGATTTAAAGTACTTCTTAAAAGCTAAATAATTCAAAAATTTCACATATCTTCTAAGTAATTTGTATGCCACACAATAATTTCAGTATGAAATTACTTTTTAACACTACTCAACTATGACAAAAGATTAATGTAAAAAGGTATTAAATAAGAAATAGAATTTTAGAATTCCAGGGGAAAAAAAACGTGTATAACAAGGTTAACTAATTGCTTCACAAAGTACAATGTGATCAAAATTTTATTTGGAATGCACTTAAAGTACTCGGCATAAAGCATTGTTTTTAAATGCATATCAGCAACATCTGAAAACACAATGAAGCAATCATTTTGAATATTATACCTGCTGATGATCAAACTGTGAACTCCATATTTGCTCTCGATTTGGAACTTCCCTGGCTCATTCAGTCGATCAATGACAACACCATCCTTAAACCTGTGAAAATAGATTACTCAGTAATGTTCCCAATACTAAATAACACACTAATTACATTGCAAAAACATGTGTGGTACAATTATCAAGAAGAAAATCAATGTGTTTAACAAATGACCAACACGTTTCACCTATGTTTATTTTATCAACACTTTATAATAACAATATTTTTCAAATCATACCGGTATTTCTTATCTAATCAAATTCAGCCAAGTGACTGTTTAGCAATATTTATGCATTTTAAAATTTATCTAATATAATTATCCTAAAAGCGAAAGTTGCTCTGGCAGTCACCTCATTCATGTTGATAAAGCTAAAATGACAAACCAACAAATAAGAAGGGCACATTGTAATGTAATTCTCTCCAGAAAACACTGCTGTGTGTATTTGAAAGATTAATACTGAGTAGCATCTCCTACTGAAAAACGTTATATTTCACCTATATATATATATAAATATATATAAATATATATATATAAACATCACGTCATTTGAAATAATTACTTTTCAAAAAGTTTTACTGCCCAATATTTAGTAAAATTGTTTAAATGAAAGATCACATTTAAATCGAATAAACTAAAAATATATATAAATTCATTATTATCATGTTGCAAATGTTATCTATAACTTAAGGCCAATCTTAAATGTAAGGTGAATTCATCAGCTTAAGGAAGGCTCCAAATAAGATTAGTACAGTAGATATAAGATTTTGTGGGAAACCTTACCATTTCACAACTGGGGTAGGATATCCTTGCACTGTACAAAATAACTTTACTGGAGTCTTTTGCCAGACAGTGTGGGACCTCAGCTTCACCAAAAAATCAGGTCTCTTGAACACCTCCTCACGAATTTCCTTCTTAACAGACATTCTTTCTTCAACCTGTTTAGGAGGAAAGATTCAAAAGGATATGAATTTAATTTACTGAATGGTTTTATTCAAAAAACATGTTGATTGATCAAGTACCAAACATTTCTTATGTACCTTAATGAATGATGCTCTCTTATATTAAAACAATATTTAATTACTAGTTTGGATTTCACTTATACCTCTTTATGAATAGCAATCTTTTCCACTTGGTACCGAGTCGATTCTCGAATCCTGTGGACCTCATGCTGCAATTCAGCCAGCCCTCTTCCAAAACGGACAGTTCTACGCTGATACTCCTCCATTTCCTCAGACGTCCTAATTAACACACACAATTTAATTTCCCGAATAAATTACGTTATTTGATCATTTACCAAATATTCTAGATTGTTTATGTCCATTAACTAAGAAAGCTGGCAAATGGCTTCCATTGTTGTATTCTTCAAATCATCCTTTAAAAGGGAACATACATTGTGTATGGCTAGAATCACTTCCAAACATAAAAAACAAACCCTCTAGATGACTGAAAAAAGATGACTAACTCATGTGCAACCCTCTAATCTGAAATCTGGATACATAGATATATATCAATATATCATATCAATATATTTGCAAAAACAGGGATAATGAAAATAGACACCCATATGAGATTGTATCTACAGATCCATAGTTGCAGCTTCTCTGTGAAATTGAAAATTAAGAATATAAGATCCAATAAAAATTTTCACAGGGCCTGGAACACAATAAACTGAAATATTTTTCATTGAGAGATAAAACCATGGTTAGCAGTTTCTTCTGACAGGAGTTTTATTTCCATGAAAAAAGGAGGTTACACTGTCCCAGAGAAACCGGTTTATTCCAACTTTTCTTTTTCAAAGAAGTGTAATTTCTAACTTGGAAGTAATTTTTAAACACTATTTTAGAAAATAATTTCAACACGTTTTGTCGACATATTGACGTATATCATATTTTATATGAGAAATTGCAAGAGAACAGTTCTTTTTCAAAATCATGCAAAACTCATTATAACATCTAACATGCAAGTACTCTGCAACTGTTACATGAAATGGAAAAACTATTTTCCACAATTCATGGATGGTATCTCTATTCAGCCAAATCATGATGAAACTGGCTGTGAACTAAATACAGTCTAAGACAGCATCCAGTAATTCGGACTACAATATTTTTTTACTTGGAAACATAGACTGGCTCATCTAAGGTTAGTATTCGGTTTAGCTTGCTACTAGCATTGACACTGAACTAGTCTTCACTTACATCCACCTAAAATAGAATGACATATGGTTTTGCAAATCCACCCTCTGGATTCAGAAGTAATCTGGGACCCACCTCTGCCTAAATGTAGGCATGCTGTAGACTGAGTCCTCTGTAGTAGCCTCAGTGGCTTGGGTCTGCGACAGCTGTTGATGCTGCAGTTGGTGGCGTTGGCTCACAGATTTAGCGCTTGTTTTCCTACCAGAAAAATTTTAAGATCAGTAGTAAGGATTTAAATGTAGAATTTCAGATAACGTGATAAAGTTATTAATCTTTGAATTTTGAAAAGGATCATAGATAAAAAATTGTACATGGCCTTTTCATCACATCTTAACCAGTTGCTTAACCAGCAGCGTAAGATTAATTGTGAATTTGCTTCTTTTCCTTTTATGAATTTAACATAAATCCAAGGAATCCATAGCAAAGCCTAACTGTCGTGTATAAATGTTGTTATTGTTATTTAAATGAATATCCAAAAACTTTAATAAATTAAGTAACCAAAAGGTTGTCGAATCAAGACCCACCCCAGCTGTTGTACACTTGAGCAAGATACTTAACCTGAATTGCTACAGTAAAAATATCCAGCTGTGTTAGTGAAATGTAGATGAATGTAGAAATTGGAAGCTGTGTAAGTCGCAATGGATAAAAGCATCTGCTAAGCAACATTTCTTTAAATCTACAGTTACCTTGCTGAAGAATCGGAATATTCCTGGACAACATATTTTACTTGATTGCTGCGATAATCATGGTCAAAATGCTTGTGCTTCCGCTGGTAAAATGGCATGACCTTAGATGCCATGGCTCAAAAAACATTAAGACCTGTACTTTAAAACCAAAAAAGCATACATTAAAAAAACAAAAACATCCACAATAATTTGTCTATTTACATTTAAATTTATCTAGGATACTACTTGAAATATACTTTTCATTACACATACATTAGAACCTGATTTATATTGATTAATTATTATATAATTATAATTATTCATACCATATTATTACACATTATAAAGAAGCTTACTAGGTTATATAAACCCTCTCGTAACACAGATTTTAACTAAATTACTTGATTATGAATAGACCATCATAATGTATGCCTTTATATTGATGTATATAGACACCTCTTCTGTCAATGCATCCACAAATTAATGTAACTGGATAAGTTGATAGGCTTTGGAATGTTAAAATGCATTCCTTTCCAACTTTAAAAAAATGTGAAACATTTATGAATAGCAGTTGAAATATGTTTAGAATAGCCTCTATTTTATTTTGAAAAATATCCAAAACCAATCACAGTTTTTTCAATTAAATTGAATAGACATATATGACAAGTGTTTAAATTATGGTCCAAACACGAGCGCCATGAATGACCTTTTCACATTCCGTCTTATCAGGAATCAAAAGTTTTACTCTGCCTCAAGATCCAATATAATATAAAAAAAACTCACTAATAACTGAAACATTGACATAAATACATTGATGTATATAAAAACATTGAAGTCAACAAAACACAGTAACAAATAAAATCTAAGAAGGTTTTAAATCAAAGGACAAAAATGATTCATCCTGCACTCTTATCCAAAATACTTAAAACTGTAAATAAAAGAAATGGCTTCTTCAGTATATATCCATCTATTCCAATAAATAATTCAAATGTATTTCCCATGAAATATACTAATACATGATTTTTAATTTAAGACAAGTGTCACCAAAGAAAAATAAGACTTACCCCAAGAGAATAAATGAGTGCAGAATGGAAGAACCCCACCTTGGAACTCACTTCATGAAGGAAACAAAAATATTACCCTTACTTAAGGAATGCTTTCCATGTCACATCCCATTTATGGACAGGCATAAGACTATATATAGCATTTACATGATTTTACATTTTTTGGGTTTATATTTTTAAGCACTCGGACAAATAAATAACAAAAGGAGTGTATGATTTGAACATCGCACAGGAATTCACAACAGAAATGGGTAGTAGGTCTTTGAAGGTTGGGTACAAGAAATGATGTAGGGATTTCAAGTAAATATTGTGAAAGAGGAAAGGCTGGGTATGTGGACAGGTTTCTAACAAAACTCCATCAACAATCAGCTATAGTGTTCTGTTTTAAAAGGGAGATCTTTTAAATAATTTGCATTTAGGTGTTTTTTTAAATCTGTGTTAATAGTATTGCTCTGCTGAAACCTTTTTAGGTTTCTACACACAGTTCACCCGCCCAGTAAGAACACTTGCCAACAGCTATTTTTAACAAGAGATACAGTTATGATCTGACTGTTAGGTACTGATACACTTGTGAAATACAGTATTCTATGGTCACAAGTGAGGCTGTGTGTATTTCAATAAGTTGTAGAAAAAGTTTAATAAATAAAACAAAAAAGCAAACTTTTGTGTATAAAGTGAGTAGAAAAATCTAACCACACGATATGATCAATCAATCAATCAATTTTATTTTTATACAGCGCTTTTCACATGTTGCCATGTCACAAAGACGCTTTACAT
>JAOVYW010060531.1:3498-14794 GCA_025775045.1 Hiodon tergisus
AGACATGCCATTTTACTTCAACACAGCGCACAAACATGCCGTTTTACTTCAACACAGCGCACAGACATGCCGTTTTACTTGCCACATTTCCTTTATGGTAGAGTACTAAAACTTCTGCCCTTCAGCCATTTTTACATTTCAAGTCTAAATTGCAAATGCCTCTTTATTTAAAAAAAGAAATGAATTTAATGTAATAATAAATATAAACATCACTAAATGTGATGTGACCTAACGTCACATAAAAATAATTATGAATGAGTAAACGGAGGCGTCTTAGTGAGCTCATAACGCACAACGCTAAAGACGATTAAAGTGATTAATTGTGATTACATTTTCACACTGCGTCTGAACAGAAGGCAACAGTCTGTGGACTGACTTAGGCCTCCCTTCTTCTTCAGCATTCAAAATGGGATTTAAACACTAATTAAGCCTACAGGTCAATTACTACGCAACAATGCTTTCAAGATGCTCAACCTTTTTGTTTTTTAAATTATTAAATATACGCAAATGTTTTCTCCTCCCCAATACATGTTTATTAGCCTACGACTAGTTTTACAGTCAGCCTTCAACTCTGCGTGACTCGGATCTGAGAGACCATCGCGCCTGCCCTCTAACCGAGTAATTGACTTGAGCTCCTGTCTGACCTTTGAGTGGAAAGGCTACACTCTGCTGACCCTGGGGAAGGCGGTTAGTAAATCGTTAACTTATTGGACAGCTAATTTATTGGAGAAATAAATCCCGCTCTCCTTTTCTTTTTTCTTTTTTAATCAAGGAAATGACAACTGAAACCACAGATAAATTGCCGTCCGACGAAGAAGGGTTCACGGTTTCAGCGTGGGTCTTGTAAAACGGATTTAGGGAGTCACTCAAACACAATGTATAGCACATTACATTGTTTAATTAGTTTAATTTGTAGCAAGAGCCACAGCAAATTTGCTGGTCAACGGTTTAAAGCGGTATCCGTTTTTATTTTATTTTAAAGTATATCACATATATGCTTTTTTTAACAACCAAATAAACAAACTCATGTATTTTTCAAACCACATAGATGGCCTGGTTATAAATATGTAAAATTCACATTAAAAAGACAATGAATTACTAGCGTCATACGCGACAAACTGTTGAAATTGAATGTCGGGCTCTAAGTGGCAATGTGGTAAATTGAGGGGATTACCTGTTCAGGCTTGAGTCCTGGGGGAACCCACGCGTACTCCTCCAGGGCGCATCCCGAATCGTCGTCCGACGTGGAGTTCCTCTGGAAGTCGTACATCAGTTTGGTGACGGTCTTCTCCATCTCCAGGGGCATCACGGCAACCACATGCTCCTCTCGCGGGCACTTGCAGTGAAGGCAGATCTTTCTGTGCAGCGGGGAGGGAAACCGGCAGAAAGAGCCAGAGGTTGGTCGCAGGATCCGACCAGCAGGAGGCGCTCTAATGACTGGACGCATTGAAAATAACTCCTGTCAGCCAGCTAATTGGCTAGGGTCCAAAACATCACAGGCTGTCCACCCTCCTCCCCTCTACAAGCAAGTCCTCCTGATGTGCAATAAAAAAAGCCCTACAAGTTATGACAGGGTCACAGGTCATGTAGGACCTCTTTCATACAACTTTACAAGCTGCGTTTCAACCGGGAACTGAGCATCAGCAATAAACTGACCCCTCGGGCTCAAAGGAAATAATTGTGCCTATATACTGAAAGTGGCTTTTATTGCAGTCACTGCCCAGATATTGTGTGCACTTTTGTGTTTGGTTGCTAATACAAACAAAAAGGAATGAAGTAGACTTAAATGCCACGAGAGTTTGATTAACATTCAGCTTTTCGGTCTTAAAAGCACTGACAGAACACCACTTTAAAACAAAAAAGTATAAGTCAGCTGATTGCTACTAATACACGCATCCGAAAAAGGAAGGAATTTGAGTGTCCGTTTAAAAAGAAAAAGAAAAACTACCTTGTGAGAATCTATAAATGCACTCTCTTTCCCCCTGTTCAGCTAACAATGCCGCCTGTCTGTGACCAATGACTACTCTATTTTCTGTTCTCTGAAATCTTAACTTAGTTAAAGGCATGGAGCGCAGCCAAAATTCCCCATTTCCTGCCATTCGTCAGAGCACAGGCACAGGCGCAGGCACAGGCGCAGGCACAGGAACTATCTGCATCAGGTCTGTATCCATGCAGCGGAGCGGTCCCAGAGACCTGTGGTCCCCCGTAACCGAAGACCACAGGGATGGACTCAGACCCCTCCAGCCCCCTGCTGGCAAAAACACTCCAGACAAACCTCATTACCGCTTGGAGACACTCAACAGGCCTGAGAACGTCAAAGGGGGCCGAGATATCTCGAGGGCTGGGAGGGTGGGGGAGTGACATTAAATCATTAAGCAATCTCAGGACAGGGGAATCCCATTTGTGCTGATGATTGAAAAATTAATTAAAAAACGGAAATGCTTAAATATAACTATTTAATAACCAGACATCTTTGAAGAAAAAACAAAGCTCCACTTTCTGTTAGCTAAACGGTATGCAGAATAGTTATGTAAAACATATTGTAAGATCAATTCCGTTAGCATCTTATGCAAATCACTGATGAAGATTGTGCCTTAACTCTGATATCCAGGGGGAGATGACTTCATTACGGTCAACCAGTGGTTCCTTGGCCGCCAACCCTGGTGCCTGGTCAGCTCGCTTGGTTACAGCGTTACCCGGCAGCACTGATCACATAATTGACTATCCAAAAAAAACTGAATACCGAACCGAGAGGGGAAAAAACCCCCCCTGTGAGCATGGTTGACGACGGAGCACGGCCCACAGGCAAAGCCATCAGCCTCTTGACAGCCCGATTCGTCATCGGGGGGTTAGCTAACAATACCCCTTCAACAGTGCAATGACAATGCAGCCTTGGGCAGAGTGGTCCTCTCATTAGGGCCCCGTGGCTCTGCATTATCGCTAATGCCTGCACGATTAACAGGAAGAGGCGTACCTCGTCTATTCCAAGCACCGCACGCTATATCAACAATGGGGCTGATGACTCAGAGGGTGAACCGGAGACACAGCAGGGGTGTCAAAAAAGCGCGTTTCATTCTACTTCATGAGGTGCTGGTCCACTCTTCCCACACCAAGGAGGGGGGAGAAAATAAGCTGGAGATACGGTGTAAAAATACTGGCCAAGACTGTGGGCTACCTTTCACTCTGCAATCCCAGGACGGTGAAGTCAACACCACCTACGCCATGCTTTACCGCGCTCCTCCTGAATGCAAAGCAGGGACGCCAGACCAGAGAGATTCCTGAGCCGGTCCAGATGTGAACCAAGGTCACACAGATGCCTGCCCACCCGGCGGTACCTTCGATGGCGCAACGAAATAAAAATAACCTCCACCCACTCGCCCAACTAACAGCGTGACGCACGTGGACAAGCTGCCTCTAGTTACTTCAAAAAGCTCACATTTGAATTAACGCTAGTCAATCCAATACCCTGTAACAAAGGAGGAGGAGGAAGAGCGGGTGACTGTAACCTGACAATATGACAATATCCTCCTAAACAGGATGAAAGCAACAATCCCAGGGGCGAGGGTCAAGCCTGAGATGAGCCTGCCGGTGGCTGGAAGATATCTGGACAGGCAGAGGCGCTTGGAATCCTTATGCGGTGAGTGTTAATCATCGCACGTACTGCCAAATTACCCTGGCAACAGCAGATTTAAAGCAGGGCTCGGCCACACGCTACGATCGACTCGAGAAAAACCCCGTCCGTTTCATCTCCCCAAGCCTCCCACCGCCCCAGCCGTCGCTGCTGCCACCACCAGACTAGCAAAGGTCTCCCCTCGGGCCAACATGCTGCCTCGAACCGGACGACACGTCACGCAGGGGAGATTTCCAGACCGTGAAGCGCGGCTTGGTGTGGTTAAGGGAAACCGCAGCAGCCTCTCTGGAGCGGCTCACAGCTTCACTTGGGCTTTTCCATGGCATCATTCTGGACCTAATAAAGAAACCTCTTTAAATGGCACCGCGAAGTTGCAAGGCTTCGAACAGCTGGGTGCAAACGGCGCACAGCCCTCTGCTATGTGGAACCACTAGGATAGTTACTGTGAATTTGACATTGAATGCTCAAATTTATAAAAAATAAAAAATAAAAATAAAATAAAAAAGCCTTTTCCCTTGAAACACAAACCTTTTTTTTTTTTTTTTTTACTGCGGCTACATTATAACTCATTTTTGTTTATTGACCATGCATTGCCCAGCAATGAATGCATTACCAGTAACCAATTATGGTAGAGCATTATGGTACAGCAACCCAATCTGTCCTGTCACATGAAGATTAGGCCTAAAAATAAGGCAAATAATAAACCTGTGTTTTTCCTTTTCAGCACACAGGCACCTGTGTACATTGCCAATGAGAAGTATGCCACACACAGAATGGCAATGCCTGGTACACCTTGGTATTCAGCAACAATTAACTAAAAAAAGAAAAACGTCTGTTGTCATGCCTAAACCTTCGTGGTCCCCTTTGAATTACACAGGTCCTGCGTGGGTGTGAATAAAGAGAGACACTTCACATAATGTAAAATCAAACAAGAGAGGACATTTTCTGTTCGAAGCACTTAACAGGAGCCATCCCAGCTAGCCGTTTACGATAAGGTATGTGGATGGGGCCACGGGGTGATACACAAACTGGGTTTTGTCCCGCTGTTTCAAAGGACACACAGTGTATTGAACGGCAGTTACTGCAATCACTGCATTCGGGGGACCGATCGACACATTTCTCTTTGAGGACTGAAAGATCGATATGTTTGAGCCTCTGGCGGGTTAACAAAGGACAATATGTTGGTAAATAGCGGTGTTGCTATCAGAACAACCGCAGGGCAGAGGGACCTCTAACAGATAGACAGGCTTCATCTGCTGAAGTCACGTCATTCCCCTCTGTTCGTGTGTTGTGTGTGTGACCCGTTCTGTTTGAATCAAACCGAGGAACAGCCAGACCGTAGTGGCAACACAACAAAGGCGGTGTGGACTGAGAAGCTTTGGCCAGACGTGCAGAAATAATATACAACTACATTCAAAGAGCAAAATTAAACGAGTACAAGATCGCCAGCAAAATGTATCTGCCATACACATGCACGCAAATTCATTGGTTTTAGAGCGGCCGTTAAAGTCACGGCTTTTCCAAGAAATTCCCTAGAAACTGAGTTGTACATACAAAGGAAACTTCAACGACTCGATTTTAATCGCAAAATACCTTTAAAATAACCGGGGGGAAACATTCCGTAGAAACAACCAATTTCTGCATCATTACTGACTAAAACGTCATTTGTTACAGGCTAATTTACAGTTGCACACAGATGCAATTTGTCAAAAGCGTAACTAAGTCTTTCCATCAAAACCTAAATGCTACATTAAACATTTAAATTAAAACAATTTTACTATAATTTCAATTTTATTTTATTTTATTTTTTCAAAACGCCTCTCTCCTCTTTTACTTTGTATTTTTGACATAATACGGCACTATACATTTCGGAAGCACGAACCAAATCGAATTAATACAACCCATACACTGATACAGACCAGCAAAAGTAAAGAAAATAAGGACACTGGAATTGGAGGCGATTTGCGCGTCTTACCTTTCGCTAAACACGTTAAAATTAGAGCTCGTTCAGGCTCTCCTCGACGATACTTTTTAGAACGCTATCATCACTGGCATTATGCGCCACAGCTCCGCCACGAATCATCTCACTCGCGATCTCCCGTCCGTGTGACACTGCAAGCTGTTCCCCTACGGTCTGAGGCGCGAGCCTTTGTCAATCCCTTCAGCAAACACATAAATCAAATCCCCACATTCCTGGAAACAACCCTACGCCGAACAGCAGCACCAACTTTTCCTTTTCGGCCGAACGATGTCCTCACCCTGGATGTGCGGTTTTACGAATGTCTCCTCTTTTACGATTTTGGGTTTTATTTTCTTTGCCTACACCAAGAAAACAACATCTGCCATGTCCTTCCACTGTCCAAATGAATACTTCACACTCGGCTTGGGATGTTTTATAGAGTGCAGCTCACAGGCAGAAAAACTGGCGTACGTTTAACTTGATCTCTAAGGTCTTCTCGACGCACGCATGTATGAGGCTGTGCTTGGATAATTAAACCCAGCCACTGAACAGCAGCCGGCATTGCCCGCTGAATGCTAATGAGCGTCGGTGAGTCAGTAAGTCGAAGTCCTAAAATCGGTATAATAGCAGCGTAAATGACGGGTGCTTTGGATTCATTTGCATGTAAATCACACGATTGCCCTATATCAATTTGACCCGAGTGCTCGAGGAAGTTCGCCGATATTCATGAGAGTCGTTCGACCGAGAAAAAAAAATCCGTATCTTACAATAATAATAATAATGATCGATCACGATTACAACATTTAAGTACTCTATTTGAAACTGTGACTGCGAAATAAACGTGACGCCTGTACGGCGATGACCTTAATAGATTATAATACAAAGTTAATACCCCAAGAACTTGGAGCGCAATTTCCACACCAGCCCGATTTACAGCCATGCAGTTAGACTAAAGCCAGCATCAGAACACTGTAAACATGATAGACGTCTGCAGTTTACTGGTCTTCCCCCCTCCACTATTAAAAAAAAAAAAAAGACGATTACCTTTAATTCCACCCTATTAAAAAATAAATCCAGAATCCTAAAACCGGACAATGATATTATAACTCGACATTTAGAAATGTCACTGGATGGGTGCCTCTTTTTCCATTAATTGTCGGCGTAATTTAAAAAAAAAAAGTATGAATAAACACCGCAGTCTGATCAAAATAATCACTTTACAAAAACATGTAATGCTAAACCATGCGTAGTATTCAACAATGCATCAGAATTAAATTGGCCACATCTTTAGTCAAAAAGTGACTAAAAGTAACAGTTTATAAGGTATATTTATAACGCCTAGTATTGGATTATACTGTGTTGGATTGCTGTTGGAACAAAGCTTCTTTAAGATGAGAAATAAAACCCATGCTAACTCTAACCTCCTAACATCACAGATCAGTGTCAGTCTACAAATTGAGTTATGGGTAGGACAGGATAGACTTTGAGGTACTCAGAAATCAACCTTCCGTTTCAGAACAGGAAAACAAAAATTATCTCTTCTGTTGCAAATTGCTTCCATCTAGGCTAAAATGGGAGGCCTAGGTCTTAATCTCACAAACACTTGCACAGCCTTAAGCTTCTAAATCTTTCTGAGCCCCTTTCTAGAATTAATGTCAGAAGTGCTTAGGCGTGGCAAACTATTGTTAATTTGCTTGTTTGTTTTGTATTGATTGTGGAACCGTACTACTAAACTCTACCGTATCAAATTATTGCAGGCTCATGTGAACAACGGAGGAGTTTATGGGGGGAAAGAGCGAACGATTCGATCATAAACCATGAAAGAAGGAAAAAAAGACAGCGCAGAAAATTCCGAATGCTAAATGCTACAAAACCAGCTGATGGGGGGGATTTGGTTTATTTGCATCTGTTGCGGTCGAAAAGTGGTTACGTGCCAACGATCGCAAAGGGAAAAAGTATTCCGTGCGGCGCTCTGTATCATCTCTGATCTCGTCACGCAGAAACAAACACTCGCTACAAACAGTCTGTGGCCCAGAACGACCCTTCCGACTCAAATCAACACTGTAGCTTTTCATGTTTGTAACTATCCCCCCAAGTGCAGCGCTGGCTTCCTAGAGTCAGCCAATGGGGGTCCTTCACCTGCACCTCGTTCCTGGCTTCCATTCGAGGTTGGCACGTGGTAAGTTTTTTTCCCCCTTCTTCTGCCAAGCACATTTGAATAATCCTGAATCCTCTAATAATCCTTCCCTGAACACACAGAGTATCAATTACGGTTTCCTCATTACTTAGGCCCATTGTGGGCTGTACCTGCGTACCGGCCACATGTCGATGTGTTGACTGACCTCACCCTCTCAGCTTGAAGGTAGAGAGCACCAGCAGTGGCTCATGGTCGGAAACACGAGAACCTAGCAGGAGTGTGGGGTGGTGAACCCGCAGCTTTCTCATCACCCCATGGTTACTTGGGTTTGTGTAGTGGCCAAGACAAAACCAAAACAAACATCATTTAGGAAAGAACACGGGGGGAAAAAATATATATTGCAGCTTCCAAATTGATTTAAGCAATCCAACATACTTAAGAAAGAAGAAAATATGGACATAATGATTTTCCTTCAGAAAGGTCAACGATTCCAAGAACAGTTCTTCAGCGTCTACCTGCCAAAAGAATTCTACGGAATGCATAGGTTTTTACTGAGCTCATTTCCATTTCCGACAAGATAACATCTTGCAATAATATTATTGAAGCCTTATCAAAGAGAGCACTGAAGGAAAGGGGTAAAAAAATCCTCCTTCAAAGAAACAACAGCATGATTTCCATGTAAAAAAAATACTGTCACCATGGATTTTAACAAGGGATGGATTAAAAGCTCACAGGAATGTATTTTTAGTGATAAGACCCAATTTCAATGAATGCATTTTATTTTCTAGAGAATGCCCCCCTCCCCACCACCACCACCTTCCAACCTGAAAATACAGATGACTATCGTGTCTGAGTCAACACAGGGCAGCCATATCCCAGTCCAACAACGATTAGACACGAAACACTTGTTTTCTGTCCAACCTATGAAGAGATAACCAGCAGCCAAATTGTGATTTGGTTGCATGACCCTTGGAGAAAGGGATGTGTAGTTCCTATAGCCTCTGCCATGTGCTTTCTGGACGGTCCACCCCCAGTGGGAAACGGGCCTCTGCGTGGTACGCGTCTAGCATCGGTGGCCTTGTCACTACAAGGTTGACATTGACATTTTTTGAGGAGGGAATGTTGAAGCTGGCCTAGCAGAAATGTAATCTGCTTTCGCTTTATTTTATTTCGTTTTGACACTCACACTTGGCCACAGATCTGGAGATGCGAAATTCATTATGGCATGCTGTGCCTGTTCCTCACGCCGAGGTGCCCGGGGCTGTGAGTGGTGACCTTGTGAAGTGTCTCTACTGGGGCAAGCTATTTCTGCCCCATATGGCCCACTTAGGCAAGAGTTCTTCACTAAAACTGATGTGAGGACACATCTATCAGAACACCCATCTCTAAAAAGATCCCCATCTCGGGGGGACTGACGAGAGTTTTTCTGAGGTACTTTCATTATCCATAACGTTTAGCTCCAGATTAGGATTCAGATATTGAACCCAAGTAGGACACAATGTTAAGTTTTATAAATTGAAGAACGTGAGCCTAATGCTAACGTGCTAATGACAGTGGCCGTATTTAATTCTACGCCAGCAATCGTGAAAACAGCAAAAGTCCTTCGGCATTCCCCACAGAAATAAATAAAAAAACAGAATCCATAAAGTGATGTCTGCTGAGTGCTGACATCAATTTATCCCCAGAGAGCTGGCTATTTGGGCTCAAAGGCTTTAGAAATTCCTGCCCCACCAGCGGAGGACTCCACCATTTCAAGTGCTTATTATCCAATGGTTCTTGATCATTTTTTTCCTGATGACCAGAGGGTGGCTCGCAGTCAGTTTTGCGCGCTGGGGTAAACACAGCCCGCACTAGAAAATAGTACGGCACTACCAGAGGACAGAACAGGCAAGGTGTCTTGAAAACCCTTGCAGATTCAACTACCAAGTTACAGAAAAACTCTTCAGAGATGCAATTCCAAAAATGCTTTTAATGATTCGGCCATCATTAGCATCTTTAGCTTTATCGTCAACATCCGTAAGTTGTATGAAGTATAAAAGCCCCATAACCAAAATAAAATTAGGCTATGTGACCACGTGTCTCCGCTTATCATAATTTATTAAATCCAGACAGGTGGCTAATCCGTTATTTTTCCTGTGCAGCACTAAATTGTGGTTTAGGAACATACCGTCAAAACTTTCAGTTAAACTTCTGCTCGCGTGTCCCACGAGAGTGTCCATTCAACCGTATGCATTATTGGGAAATTGCGAAGTGTATGTTTTCTACACGTAGTTTTATCATTTTGAATTGCATCGGCTTATCTGTATTACAAGGCTCCACAAATCAGTGTTGAATCCTTCCCCACACATCTGGTCACAGCAGACAGCCCTTTCAGAACAGAACACCCACTGGGAAAGCTGAGTGCGCCTTTGTCTCTCCAGAACTTGTTGAAAGATGCAGTTTTAATTATTTATTTATTCATGAAAAATCTCCACTCTCATCATATTATCTGGGGAGATTGGGGGGGACGGGGGGTGGTTAAAGTTTGTTTTTAAAATCCATTCCGTCTATTTAATGTGTGACTTTGAGAGGAAAGGCAAGCAGTGGTTTACTTTCACTAGCAAAAGAATGAAGTGTGGACTTTTAATGAATCCATTCACAGCAATTAAATCTGACAGAAACATCTTCGATTAAACACACACGGTTTTCAGTTTTGAAAGGCAACCAAACCTTTGATAAATTCCCACATGGCTTTTGAACAGGTAGGTGCAAATTGTTTGCACCGCCGACTTTCTACATACTCACACTGCTATTGTCCGAGCATTCTGTCACTCGGCGAGCTGAATGGAGGGACCAATTAAAACTCGCCACCAAGTCGAAGGCCACTGCAACAGGAGCCTTGTACAAACAGGCAAAAACAGCAAATGAAAGGAACAACTTTTATTCCCATTCATTTTCTTTATTTCCGTCTCTCTGGAAACAAGGCAGGCTTCATGGAGGGAGCCAGCTGATAAGGTAACTCGGGGCTTTGCGCTGTCCCACAGTCGCTACGGAGATGACATTTGGACCCTTGGCTGCTGCTACACAAGAGACACAAAAGAGAATTTGTTGACAATGGCTCATGTTAAATATTTCATATTTACATGTACACACACTTGGATTTACCCAATAGTTTTGCATTCAGCTTCAAGTACTGCATGATTTCTCACAGCAGACGGCAAAACTTAGGGAATTCTGTCCAAAATTATTCAGGTCACCTTTGCCCTGATAACGCTTTGGCACAGGGGCACAGGTCTCCCAAAGCTGCCCCCGTAACCTCCAAAGAACGGGCCCGATTCCTACCCCCTACTTCATCCAGCTGCTGGGCCCGGGGTCCCAACCACATCTCCCTCCACTGGCTTCCGGCTCCAGCTTTCAAACTCATCTGCAGAACGTACCACACCCTGGCAGAACAGACCTCAATCTCCTGCCCTTCACTGGTTCACTTAGAGTCTCCTCCACCCTCGACCACCTCCAGAAGCACATACCAACGTCCCGGACCAACGTCCCGGACCAACGTCCCGGACCAACGTCCCGGACCAACGTCCCG